>JAGDQP010001462.1:26101-64396 GCA_022664845.1 Lepisma saccharinum
TTTTTTTTTTGTTACTGAATGTCCAGTTACTGCACCCAAAGAGAACTTTTCGACCATTATTTATATGTATTTTTTTTTTTGTGGGAAACATATTGGAAATATCTCGAAATATCAGGACAAATACACCGTATATGAAGAAGAGAAAAATAACGGTAAAAGCACATATGTTTGTCAGGTTGATGGTAAGGGTCAGCGTGACATTTTAAAACATCTTTTTTTTCTGTTTCCCACATGGCATGTTATATGTCCTAGTTCGTTAATAGTGATTTCGATTTTTGCTGTTGTGATTGTATAATCCGGCAGAACAAAAGCTTGATAACTCTAACATGTATTTAAAGATACACATTAGTTCTTGATATATTTAAATTTTACTGGAAGAGAATGGATGTGTGGTATGTGTGCTTATTATTGGACACATGGTGTGAAGACATATTATTTGACCAATTAGGAGTGCTATGATTTTCTTGAAGCTTGTGAATTACTTGTCCTTTTATATACTTACGTTATACGCACTTTAGTATATTATTCAATCAAATCTAAAATTAATGGTGATCATTGTACCTTCTTGAGGTGACATACGTTTACAAAATATCTCGTCTCACTCCCTATGATATTTTTCAGCTGTACAACTTATTGTTACACATATCAAGGTTGCCAAATAAAGCTCCAAGTTCTTTTCTGTCTTCTTTATTAACAGTCCACATTCCCCCTCTCATGTTCCTGCTTTTTTTTTATTATTGTTTCTTTCCCTCTCTTTACGAGACCTGTTGTTTCTTATACACTGAGAGAAAAATTGACTGCATTTAGAAGGAAGAAACGTAGATTCCGGTTACAGGCGGCTTTCCTGGCGCTGCACATGCCATGGCAGGAGGACTGCATTCTGTGTTGGGGCTCAAGATTTTCTGTACTGTGTTGGAAGGAACAGAACCAAGGTAACAAGGATAGCGCAGACGTACCTGTACGTATGTTTGGTACAGAACTGACAGGGTGGAGTTCTAGATTCTCATGACAGTGGTCTAGATTTTCTAGGTCATACCTTTGATTTCCATGGTCGGTGGTCTAGAATTTCTTGGCTATACTCTAGGTTTTCTTGACAATAATCTATATTTTCAGGCTTAAACTTTGTTTTTTTTTAGCTGTTGAGTAGATTTTCTTGGTCATGCTCCTTGTTTCCTTGATGGGGGTCTAGATTTTCTAGACTGTACCTTTGATCTTTTAAGCGGTGGTCTAGAATTTATTGTCAATACTCCTGGTTTTCTTGACGGTTGTCTAGATTTTCTGCACTACACCTTGGACATTTTGAACGGTATTCTAGAATTTCTAGCGGTTGTTCCGCATTTTCTGGATATTGTTGTAGATTTCCTAGACCACGCCTTCGATTTCTATAAACCCTTTTCTGTGCACTTGATTGCCTGTACGGTGATCTAGATTATTTTGACTATACTACACATCGTGGTCTAGAATTTCTATGTTGTGCTCTGGATTGTTTGTGTGGTGATCTAGAAAATCCACCCCAAATTTTCTTTAACCAATTCCACACCATATTGAATTACATAGCACATGCCACAGATCGTCGTAAAAATAAACAGAAAAAGTTGTTTTGCAAATCCAAATGTATACAAAACAAACAAACTTACCTTCAAATGTCTTAATTAGAAAACTAAATATCAGAAAGGCACATTCTGCTGAGTTCACAAACAGTTCACGTCTTCACTACAGTGCACAAAGTAACTATTTTCATTTTATTTACTCGGTGGCCAGTATCACAAACAGTTATTTTGCTTGGAATACACGGTAATTGCCTGTCAGCCACTACGCGCCATCACCAACCAGTCTACAGTTAGTTTTTACTACGCAGAAGGAAAATCCGTTTACGTAGTTTGTAGTCTGTGGGATCGTACAGATCGTAAGGATCGTACCCAGGAGTGGGACTGTGTAGTATCCGTACAAAACTATTTGAAATTGCATTAAAAGGATTTTATGTATCCAGCAAGTGCTAACGAGAGGTAGACATGATTTTCCGTCTATTAGCGGCTGTACAGATTGGTCATGGCTGAGCAACAAACCTGTACGTAGATTGGTCTAGAAATCTTGTGTGTGATGCAGAATCTTGCTAAATTTCGCCTCTCCGGATTATCTAGACTAAAATTCAGCAATTTTTCTCTCAGGGTAGATATTTTCTTTTCATGTCTTCCTGCTTGTAATTTTGCTGTTCCATTACGTGTTGTGCTAATTTCTGAATTACCTATTTGTTTCTCTCTATGTGCCTTTAAATGTTCTCATACTCTAGCGTTTATTTGTTTTCTTGTGTGGACAATGTAATACTTCCCACATTCAAGTCTGTAAATCTCTTGTGTTTCTTTCTTATCTTGTTTTCTTATTCATTTGACAATACTTGATATTTTGTGGTTGGGTTTCAATATCCTTTGTATACGAACATTTTTTGTGTAGTCTCGTGTTTACTTGAAACTAATTTATAAACTATGGAAAAATGAAAGACAAGATGGAGGTTTTAGTTTGCATAGTTACTGCTGGTCATGGAAGATCTTGGTAAAAAGAAAATTCTAGTATTGTTGTTGATAAGAACAATCTATAAAGGGAAGTGTTAAATAATTATGAGTGTATTTTGACGGAAGAAAAGCTCAGACTGTATGAATGATAAATGTAATCCAGAAAGAACTAATGCAAAGCATTAGATCGTAGACGTTCTTGCGGTCTTTCTCAGGAATATGGTGCAGACAGAAGTAATTTAATGGCGATAGGATGTGATTGGATTGTTGCTAACACAGGATTAAAAGCAGAAGTTATTCGAAACATTGAGAGAGGAGTGACGACGTCCTTATCAGTGGCGTATTTGTCTTTGGTATTTCGTCGAGTTGCCTTTGTGCCAAATTGTGAGACGCATACGGTACACGATTATAACCGAGCGGCTGTGGCTCAGTGGTAGAATATTGACTTAGTATTCGAGAGGTCCTGCGTTCAATCCCAGCAATCGACCGTCCTGACTGAGGTTTTCTAGGGATTTCCTCAGCCATTCCAGGCAAATTCCAGGATAGTACCTTCAATTTAGGTCCTGTCCAACATCTTCCCGCATCCGTTCCCCTCACCTATCCTGGCCTGAGCCTTAGATACCTAAAGGATATAAATAAAATTAAAAAAAAAATCAAACCCGATTATTTTCAGAATTACCTGATTATAACTGAAAAATCTCAGCCCAACTAAAAATACCTTTTAGAAATTACTAGAACGAAACTGAATGACAATCGTTGAATAAAACAAAACAAGAAAGCGGAAGAGCTGACTTATGCCTACTGGCTTACAACAGCATGAAGCCTGCTTCATTTTTACTTTTGCACGGAAAGTCCAAGTAACGGACTTACAACTTCGACAGAATTTGTTGTGAAGATTTATGTTCGACTCGGGTTTAACAGCAAGAGACTGATGATAAAGATGATGGGTGCTCCATCGTAGTAAAGATAGTTCGAGACATCCCTTCTTTGGTATATGCCTTACTAGATTTTCTGAAGATTATTGCAGAGATGATGTGATATCAAGTAATGTCTTTTATATGAATGCTAAAAGTATGTTGTTGTCAATGCCAACTGACGACACACAGAATGTGAGATTGCTTTTAGTGAGAAGAATTATTTAGGCAAGAGCTCTTAAAGCTGATGAAAGTAATCTTATGGAAATTCTTACCTTCAGAAAGTCGAAACTGAACTTCTCAAAATAATACTACTACAGAACTGTCGGCCGTAAATCATATTAAGATCTTTAAAGAAACGAATATGTTCCAGACATAGAGATACTTTCGTTCCCTAGCCACTATCAAGCAGTTGCTACTGTTGATTCATTATCTGTATGTGGAAAAAGATACGCATACAAAATATGAGAAATAAAGAATATTTCTATTTGAGAATGAGTTTGTCAGGAAATGTTTGCTAAAATAAAACACTGTAAAAATTACATAGAGCAGTTCTGAGTGAAGGTCTACACGCAAAGAGCTGCCGAATAATAGTCGTTAAAAGCTGAAATTCTTAAAGTTAAAAAGCGATTGTACCTCGGTGAAAAATTTTGTTTAGGAATCCTAATTCTGTAGTTAGAATAATTAGGTATTATGTAACGTTTTAACCCTGTTATTGATTTCAATTCTAAATAAAAAATAACTCTCATTCTCGATAAAACCCAATACACAATACCTAATACGTAGTGTAGATGTCAGCACACTCTCAAAACTTATAAAGCATCTTTTCTTAATACAGGTCACAATAAACTTCCATAAGCTTTACAATGAGATCTCATTCATGACCTTACGATAATTAGGAAGGTGACTAGACCTCCCCACAAAGTGGTTTTATTTTTATCTTCAACTACCTAATATACAATATTACGCAAGCATTATTGGAAACCTAATTCTATATCTAGTTCTTTGTGGTAGTTGAATTTGCTTTCCAACGATTTCTTTAGACAGACACCCCCCCCCCCCATAGATTTCAATGTGTTCCCTGGTCAGCGTCAAAGGGTTAAAGCGATTGCGCTCCGGTGAAATATCGATTTTTTTATCTTTTATTTTATTTATTTATTTATTTTTAGAATAAACAACTATTATATCATCATAATATATACAACTTTTTAGTGCTATTAATGTTTGCAATTCGGAAATTTGTTTTCTCGATACAGCCTAGTGTGTGCATTCATTCCCATGGAGCTAAAACGATTTTTAAATAGTCACACTATCCTTCTTTCGCTCACATATTAATTCATTGACGGTGAAAGACAGTGGAAAGTTTTCTTCTGGTCTTAACCAACTATATAATTAATCTTAATTCAATCTCTCAGTTTTGAAACATCCAAAAGGGAGAAAAATCAAGAGAAACAAATCAATGCTTTTTTTTATTTCTTCTTTTAAAAAAATAGGTGAAGTGTTTTCTCCCCTTGCAATGGACACGATGCTTTTATATTTTAGATACTTCTTTTTGTTTGTGTTCGATTCAATCCTTCGTGGCAATAAAGTTTCTTACAAGATCGGAAACTAAACAGGAAATGACAACCATAGAAAATTCAATTATTCCCCCTAATTGTACAAAATGGCTTTGACCCAAAGAAATGGTTTAGCACTGATAGACACATTAAGAAAGGGAGAATTCGATATTTCTGGCCTAGTCTGAACTCTGAAGTTAGCAGAATAAACAATTCTGTGGCTTGGACTGTGGAGAAAGGGCCACAGAAAGAGAAGCGGAGATCAAAACAATACTTTTTTTTAAAAAAAAAAGAAACTAATTTATTTTTACCGATTCAGTAGTAACAAATCACTCGACGTATTTAGAAAAATAAATATGCTAGTCTCTTCGCACTTGCATTCGTAATTATAACAAAGGTGGTCAAACAGATTAGGATTTTGGATACTGGGACCGCCGGATTTATGTCTGACCGTATTCCGGATATCTGGTTTCGGATACCGGAGTAAAACTCTAGGCATTTCCAATCTCATGTTACTCATCCGAAGTAGCTCAGTGGTAGAGCGTAAGCGTAGCAGTCGGGAGGTCGTTGGTTCGATCCCAGAGGCCGACCATCCTGACTGAGGTTTTTCCATAGTTGTCCTGTCACAACAGGCAAATGCTGGGATGACACCTTCAACATAGGCCCTGGCCGATATCTTCCCAATCCTTTCCCCTCCCCTATCCCGGCCTGAGCCTTAGATGCCTAAAGGCCATATTTTTTCCAATCTATTGAGTCTACTACAACATTCATTTACAGTATCTTTATGCTATATGCTCTAGGGGTTAGAGGAAACGGTTCTGAGGAAACCGAGTACCCGTTTCCAAGATCCGGATCCAGGTACCCGGTTCCAATATTATCCGGAACCGGAACCGGATCCGTTAATCCGTAATATGTTTTATGTTAAATTGGACGTAGGTCTATCCTATTCGGATTTTCACTACGTTTTTCCCTTCACGTCCGATACCCACACCAATGTTAATCCAATGTCAACATTTATTTAGGGTAATGTGTTACTACATGCTCTTCAGTACGTTGTCATCGGATCCACCTTAAGTTTATACAATATTTATCTACAACATCTCTCAACAGAGATATACATCTCCAATTAAAAAGAGACTCAAAACAATGTTACAAAAACAGCGCGATGATTAAAAGTAAGAAAAGAAAAATTATAACGCAAAACATGAAGTTAATGAATACAACATCTGAGCAGCACTTAAGTTGGTTTGGCGCGAATATTATTGAAAAAGTTCCTAGAAACGCCACCAGATGGTGCGATCAGCTGTCGACACTAATGCCATCTCGCGTTTAAGAATCTAAATTGACCTAGCAGTTGTAGCTTTAAGAAAATGACTGATATTCGTTACGGTATAAGCCAGGATTATAAAAGATCTGCCATTCGGGTTCTGGACGTCACCTAGAGAACAGAATTTAAATAGGAGTACATCAAAATAACACAGATCTTACTCTAACAAATTATTTATAAATAATGGAATAAGAATCGTAAAAAAAAGTGTTAAATCGTCCAAAAATAAATAATCAGGTGGATCAAAATAAACAACACAGGAATGCCACCTGAAATACTGTAATACTTTCATATAGAGCATAAATTACACAGAATAAATGCCGGGATGGTTCCTTCAACTTAGGCGTTGGTCGATTCTTTCCCGCATACCTTGCCTACCTTATCCGTCCTATCTCACAGATGCTTAAAGGCCACGATTAAACTTAATTCGATTTAATTTATTGTATTTTACAGAGTATTCGCCTCCATTCGTAAATATGTATGCATTTCTTTCTAGCTACGAAGAAGTTTCTTTACTCGCCTGTCTCTGATTGTAATTGCTTATTTTCTTAAACATCCTGATAAATCCAAGTTTTTGGTTCCACTTAACAGGAAGTGTCGAACCAATCAGAATTGTTTTCCAAGAATCTTTACGAAAATAAGCTATTGAAGTCAGAGACCCCTATCTGTGAGGAAAGCAAGTTTGTGGAAGTAAGAGGAAATGCGTACCCACTCAAGAATAAAGGCTAATTCTGTATATACGATTCTCGGTGGTAATGTGATGTGTACAAAAAGTGTGATGAGAAGTTTACCTTTTCTTTGTGAAGGAGAGTTATTAAAACATTTCGTTTACTTTTTAAGAACTTCTATGTAATTTCTTTCTCCGCCTTATGTCGTGTTAAAGTCCACCCTACTCAATCTTGTACCAATTTTTTCACTATATAATGAGAAATAGTTACGATTTTCCTCATTTTAGAAGATCAGTTGCTTACAAAAGTACGGAATTATCTAACGCCTGGATTCTAAACCTGCTTCCTTCAACATTTATTTTATATTTCCTAGTCTACCAAACAGTTTATTGACACATCCTAAGCAGGCTGGAATATAATTCAATACTTGTAGTATAAAACCTTGAAATTATGTTAAGAAATAACGGGATTAGGGTGCCAGAAATGATAGATTGCTGTGAAGTATGTGAAAGATGCTTTTGAAATGTAGAACTGATCTATTTTGTACAGTGTAAATGGAAAATAAAAAGCAGAAAAACGAACTATATTCATGAAGATATACGTATGTTTTACTGACTTGAAAAGGCTTACGATCTTCACTGATAGATGGCGATTTTTTTTCTTTTTCCTTAAGATACTTTGAAGTTAATTCAGCAGATTACATGAGTACAACTACGCTAGCAGATGAGCTACGAAACCAATCACGATGCTTCAGATTTTCTTAAAATAGACTATAGAGCGTTTTCTGTTGGTAAATTCTAAAAGGTGAGCTTGAAAACCAATTAAAAAGTTTAAGATTATCTGGTGATATAGGATCAAACGCCATCCGAAAGTGAAACCAGACGAATCATGTTTTATGTGATAGTTCTTTATTATTATTTTTTATTTATTTATTTTTTAAAAAAAGGAACTCATGGTTATTTGATTACTCGGAGACTCTGAAGAATTTTTTAAAAAGTGAACTGGACTACTATATGCGCGTTAATTGGTCGAGATATTTATTAATCATGGGAATTTTGGTAATTTCCATCGTTTAATTATTTGTTCTTAGTGATACCATATACAGGCCTCTAACCATTCACTGCTTAACGATTTGTGTCTAAGAATGCTTAACATTTCCATGCGCAAGAATTTAATTTATGAAGGGCCAGTACATAGTGGTGCTGATCATTTACTTGAACCTTTTCTCGATAGGTGGCAGTGCTCAAGAATCCTCTAGAGGCTCACTGACTAACACCTCTCTCTCTAAATTCTTGCTTTCTTGAGCTAAAAACAAATGATGTCTTCTCGTACATTAGAGGGGGGGGGTGCGTGTGTGTGAGTGAGAGAGATAGAGACAGAAAGTTCAGACAGAAATGTTGCGGACGATGCCTTGCTTCCATCTCTGTCCGTCGGACGGAAATATTTTCTTCACAACACACACAATTCATGAGTGTAAACTGGAATGGGACTTGCCCCACCCAGTTGCTTTCTAAAATGTTTATACATGGGAGTATATTTACAGTTGCTTTCTTTGAAAAAAGAAACCAGGATATTGGAATACACGTTTTCATTTATTTATTTTTTAATTATTCGTTTTCATTATCAGCTGTATTGTACATTTTGGTATTAGAGACATCTTTAAATATCTAAATTGTCCTGTAAAATATCAAGTACGTTGTAATAGGACGAAATTGCATTTATTTCCCCTGCATTTCAATTAGATCTATCATAAAATTAGAGCTCAGAAACAAATATTTTATTATACATATAAACTCCACGGCACTGCAAGTAGATCATAACACCTCCCGCCCCCTTTTTCTGGTTCAGTTCTTTAGGAAGTCCTCAAGGTTCTGAATCAAAATTGAAAATCCAGTGGTATCGAACCTGGACTGTCTTCTCAGTTTCTTACAAACCAGCTTTATGCTATGTGATCTGGCCTTTTCGTAGTCCAGATCACACATATTACTAAGCAAAGAAAGTAAATACACACCGATCATTGATGTACATTTATTTTTATTTCAAACTTCGTTCCCAAGACAAGGAAATAACCTTTAAAGAGGTAACTAGCATTCCTAAGGGTTAGTTCTACAATCAACCGCTACACTTCTAGTCAGCGCTAAGCTGAGGCCAAGTCTGATTTTGGCCAATGAGTGTACGTAAAATGAGAGTTGGTCTCAACTTAGCGCTGACTTGAAGTTTAGCGGTCGATTGTTGAACTGATCCTTAGAGTAACAATAAAAAAAAATGGAAGAATCCAATAATAAAAGCCTTCATCGTAATTCATAAAGATATTATGTTTATATGTCTGTCCAAAATGATATTGGAAACAAGGATAACCCTCTCGTGACGTGTAGCACGTTTTCGGCGGCGATAATACTTGTTTAACAACACCCAGATCTTGGCTCTATCCCCATTAGCTTTACAAGGGTGCCAATTAATACAATTCTTTTGCTGGAATATGCTGCAACCCCGTCTAATGCGAATGTATCGTTCCAGTATGTGCGTCCTGGTGTGACTGAATGAAAAACTCAAGAAAAACCTCACTAAGAATTATCAGCTGCTTGGTTTGAACCGATTACTTCTCGAACACGAAGTTAATGCTCTACGTAGTTGAGCTACGGCCGCTCGGTGAAGGCTTTACAAGTAGATGCTGCTATAGAGAGGCTATTTCTTAGAAAGAAAACCAATAGTCTTCTTTATTTTAAGTTTTTAAGTATTGCAAATGCGGAAAACTATACGTGAAGGCTGAAACTGGGTTCATTGCTTAAAGTGTTTATATTGGTTTCATGTCGCATGTGTGAGCAATGATCCCTATTTTGTGTGTGATCAGTGTTATGATGATGATTAGCAATGTAATATGATAAAGGTGATGAATATAAATGATTAAAGAACCGAAGATACTGGATCTAGACCCAGTGTTAAAAAATCAACAACATTAAGAAAGGGAAGACGAACAAAAATATTAGTATTAAGAAGAAGAAAAAGAACACAAAAATCAACCATAATCTGAAGAATTAATTAATTCATTTATTCGAACAAAATGTAATATTAAAAAAATCATACAAATTTAATCGAAAAAGTGGAAGACTACATTAGAATCAGCACAAGGAACCAGAGAAAAAAATCAACAAAAAAGAGGAGAAGAAATAGAAGGAATTTTCTCATAACGAATCACTAAAAGAAGTAATAAAGAAGGGAAAGAGGGGAAATAAGGAACCGTCTCAAAAGCTTTTCTCTTTCTTTTATTCCATTTTCTATGTTTTTCCTTTCTTTTTCCACTTCTTTAGAGCCCTCTTCACTATTTTTTTTTCTTCATGTTTAGTAGTATAAGAGATTTCATCTAATCATTCATTCCATAAGCGATTTTCTCGTTTGAATAGGTGCAAGCGGGGCAAATGTCGAAGATGGGGCAATGGAAGAATAAAAATTGAGAACTTTAATGCATTTTATGGTTGAAGCAATCACCAAATTCTCTCTTTTTGTCCCCCTTTTTTTTCTTCTGCGTCTTGTTATCCCACGTTCCAGTTTGATTGTTATTCAAATGCAAACATGGACCAATATTCTCTATGTTTGTAAGAGAGAGAGAAATGGGGGAGGGATCTATTTCCCTATAGATATATTGTTTGGCTATATAAAGAGCAAAGAAGAAAGAAAAGAGAAAAGCGTAAAAAACGGTCGATTCAACTTTTCTGATATTATTATTCTCTCTGTTTTCGATAAACTTGAAAGGAGACAACTCAACGGATAAGATGTTATCAATCTTCTAAATGCAATAACGCATTATTTCCAAACGTGTCGTTCAAAGTTTGCCTAACTTTACATTAGTTTGTGTATACATGCAGATTCAAATAAAATGCCCACTGAAAAATATTGTAAATTCATGACAATTGAAGAATCTGACAACACTGGGTGAAGTTGCTAAGCGATATAAACAAAAATATTTCCTTTATATCTGTATTGAATATTACATTATTGTTTCTATATTATAAAATTTCTAAGACTTTCACTATTTTCTCTTGCGCTATTTTTAAAGTATCACTGTGTACATCAAGATGAAAACTAAATATCTTGAATCGATAGCTCCTTCAAACTTTTTTATTATTATCTTAGTTATCATGTGACAAGGTGTTCCACGGCCTTCCGCAGTAATGGCAAAGTTAATATACATATTTATTTTTCTCGCAAGCCGCCACATTGATCTGAATGTTTGGTACGAGAGAGATTGTCCTATTTTCTTTCTCCCTCTTCATTCCATCTCGTTCAGCTACATTGACTGCATCACACTTCGAGCAATTTCCTGCTTGTCCGCATGGTACAGCCACCTACTTGACTGTGTTCCCCATTCCATTCCAGTGGAAAAGAACAGCATCATTGCTGACAAAATCGGGAATTTCCCGTTAAGTTTGAGTAAATTTCATCGGTTTTCTCGTCAATATGTCAGGAGTTAATGGTTTCACCCATACGTACTTGTGTAAAAAGCAATAAGGATTGTGTGGTGATACCTAGTGCAGTGTTTATTTCCTTGCTAAAAACACGAAAAAAAAACTTATTTTTCCTTCCCTATTTTTTTGTGTGATGACGTAACCAACGAAGTAGATGTGAAGACTTGTTCATGCTCCGTGCATGACCTCAAGAGTGTGTTAGTGGACGGTTAACAACGACAGGATTTGAACCTAAGTGCTTTATTGGCTGTTTTTGAAGTGTTTAACAGAAAGAGGGAGGTCTCAACGAAAAGCGCGGAGAACCTCAAGCACGAAGAAATACTCGCTACCTGACCACCGAATGAAGAAGAGCAAAGTGTGGCATCCTAGTACAAATCAACGTTTTTAAATTGTGTTTGGCAACCTTTTTGTACGTTCGATCCAAAGAAATAATAAGTTTGGCGAAGTGAGATACAACATGCCATTTGGCGAGTGAATCTGTCCAAAATCCGCGGTGTTGTTTTCTGCAAAAGTAATGTTTTTGGTGCTTCCATGGCCTGAAGACAGTTTGGTGAAAAAAAAAAAGTACATGCAGCAACACCACAATACTCTGCCTTCGTATTCCGTATCGCGATTTATTCGGTAGGATTGATCTCCGCTTATTAATAAGTGTCACCAATGTATGTGTTTTTCTACTTTTCAAGCAAAAATTATTACAAGTTTTAAATTAAAGTATCGAAACTCTGTATTGGCATCTCGAGCTTGATCATTAGTTGTGTATGTGCGAATCGTTAGAATGATGCTTACACATTACGTATTTAGTTTGTAAATGTTCTTGTGTATTCCCCAATCAGTTGATAAGGTGCATTCATTAAATAGTGAACAAGGTCACCAGAATATACATGTATTTATTGGTCATGTGTGCACAACAGGTAAGAATTATGTTAAATTTTGGTGTGCCATTCACGTTCTATAGTGAAGCTAAGCGCACACACGCAACGGCCATCGGCAGCCATTTTGTCGTTACAATTGCAACGTCATTGAGTAGCACTAAGTACGAGGGTAATTATTTGTGTCGTGAGGAAGGGGAGGCGTAAGCTTCGAACCAAGGAGCCTTTATCTTCGTTGTAGTGTATTTATCTCATGTCTGCACTACTACTACCACTACAACCACGATCGAAATTGTATAACTGGACCATCAGTTTTCTCCCCTTCTTTTATAACCAGAATCATAATTAATACACAATAAACTTTTATGACCTGTATTTCCACAGTTGAAACACGTGTAAAATTGCACAGAATCAGAACTTCATTCAGCTTGGCGTGCAAAAGATGCACGTGCAAATTATTATTTCCTTTACAGTTTGATTCTTCGAAGTTGTTGAAATCTTGTGGATAGTTTCAATCAAACAAGTTTAGCGCTGCGATTGTACTAACAATCTCGAAGGCTATAGTCCTTTAATAGCATCCCAGACACAAAAATATTAATATTTATAGAATAGGATGAGAACACGAACAGACAATTTGAGTGCTTAGTGACGGCAAAATCCCCAGTACTTTTTGTAGTACGGTATGTCAAATAATGTTGATGCCAAGTTTGGTGCGAATACGTTTAACTATATGGAAGTAATTAAAAAGTATTTTAAAGTACAATGGCAACACTGACAACTGAGGCGATATGGGATGTAATACTCACGGTATTTTTCTATTGTGTCAAATAATGTTTGTGCCAAGTTTGGTGCTGATACGTCTTATTGAATGAAAACTATTTGAAAAATTGGATTTTATAGAAAATAGGTTAGCAAACACTGACAACTGGGAGTGCTTGAAAACGATGACACCCACACAGTATTTTTCTATTGTGGCGAATAATGTTTAATCAAATTTTGGCTCAAATAAGTTTAACAGAATGGAAGCAGGTTGAACAACTAAATGTTTAAGATACTGGGATGGCAACACTAACCCACTGAACCTATCAAATAAGTTCTGCAGCTCTGAGCTAGTCAAGGCAAGAACTTTCTAACGACATCTCTGTCACTTCTCTACACCTAGTGGATTTTGAGATTTGGTTTGTAGATAATAACCGACGGACGGCCGTCTTCAGTTGACTTTCAGCTAATCTCTACTGGAGCCAAAATTAAGATACCTCATAATATGCAAAAGAATGGGAGAAAATAGTATCCCTGGCCTTCATTTTAAAGTTCCATCTCAGCATTTACATGTTTTTGCTAAAAAAATGCTAGAAAAACTTCACTTCGAATTGCTAAATCTGCCATTCGGTACCAGGAACGTTGGGGAGACGCTACCTCTGACGTACTACCCTCTTTTATACTTTCTTCGATAAAATTTTTGATGTTTAAATTTCACTGTGTCTGTCTGTAACGCAGGCTAGCGATAAAACAAAACAACTTGAGAGAGTCTGATTCGAGACATCAATTCAGCGACCTTGATTTATCGCGTCGCTTTTAGACTTGCGACTCTTTTTCATTTGGTTAATTTTGGCCATTTTAATGAATTCATTATAGTTTTGATACACGCACATCCCTAGATTGTTATCGGGCTTCACTGTAAACTTGTTAAAATCCATATTTGTAGAAGAACAAGTATATGTACGCTAAGCTTTTCACAAGTTTCAGAGGTGATATCCCTGGACGATCATTCCTTGTCGGAAGAGTATTTGCCGAAGAACCATTTGGGCTTTCGCATCATGGAACTGAGAAAACTCCTAAAAATTGGTCAATCAGGATAGCGGGATGCTAAATCCAGAATCTTAACCACTGGCCAACGATGCTTTTTATTTTCCGTTGTGAGAAGACCATGATGTACAAAACGAAGCATAAGCACCCAAGGCAAGCTATTCTTTATCCAATTAAAAAAAAATGTACTCAAGAAACAGAAACCTTACGAGTACAAACACTTAAATTGTTGCTGGAATGAGATTAAAATGTTATGAGACACAACACGGCCTATCTTCATTTTTTTTTTTTTTTTTTTTAAAAGGAAACTGCTTGAGTAATGGTAGTGTTCTGTTCGATAGGCCTCTTGAAAAAGGAGATGGCTCTGTTGTAACATACAATGGCATCTTTCAGAAGAGACTGCCTGGCTTCACACAGGTTTCTTGGTTGCTCCCTGACTAGAAGTCACAGATGCCGATGAGAATTAAGATAATACATCAGCCAAATAAAGTCTGGACGTCTAAAATAGGACAGACGAGAAACACAGTCTGCTCATATTAACTTGAACAAAAGTCAGCTTCACTACTCTTGACATATTCTCATCAAGGGAGTCTTTTTTATGGATGTAGAAAATAAATTTAAAAAAAATAAAGCCACTAGGAGTTCTGGGTAAAGAATTAGGTAGAACATTCCTGCTAATTTCTCCCTCAGTAGAAGAGTGCACACGGCTAAAAATGGATATTTTGCTTCTAAAGTTCCTGGTTCTCAGTAATCTGAACTGAGTCTCTACACTGTAATTAATTTTTAGTCACTTGCCTAAAAAAAAAGTAACAAAAAAAACAGGCAAACGAACCAGATGCAGCCAGTTTGAACCACTTAGAATGAGATTCAACCAGTTGAAACCAGTTTGAATCACTTTGAACAAGTTGGAACTAGTTTGAACTAGTTACTAATATTTAAGCAAAACAATACTAACAAATTTATTGATATTTTTTTTTCTTTGATCTGCTTTGGTTACTCTAAAAAAACAAAATGGAGAATAACTTTGACTGAATTCACTTAACAATCGTAAATAATATTGGTTAAGTTAGCCTAAATAATTTTAATGTGAATATGAATAATTGTCAATATATTTTTAGGTATTCTTTGATTTTAACAATTTTGGAGAAACTAAAAAAAAAAATGTCTCATTTCTCTTGATAACAATCCATGTAGCCAATTGTCCAAATTTTCCAGGAAAGTACAGACATTTTTGACAGTGTAACCATTATTAGAGTTTTATATTACATAACAAAGGTAGTGTTAATTGACTTCTCTTGCAACTAATCGTGATATCCATGGTATAAAACGATTATTCTTAAACTTTTTAAAATACCCAGAAGCCATTTTTTTTTTTCTTGAAATTTTAGATGCGCTGATTGTATTGCATTGTGCTGAAGTCAAAAATGATATTTTAAAAGTCGCGTCAGGTACTGTTTTGTTTTAAATTGCATGCATCTGTAGTAGGAAGGAATATACTTACGAGTGAGTCAAAATTGTAGCCTTGTTCATGAACTGAAGCATCGTAATACACAAATGTGAAATGTTGACAAATAGCTATATTCTGGAGTCGTTAATCAACGTGACCTCCATTTTGAAACCAACGTGGCATATCAAACAAGACAACAATGTCCCCAGAAAGTCATTCCATGTGTCAGATTTGACCTAAGTGTTAAAGTATTAGAGTTAAATCGGTGCTGGATAAATGAAGACATGTACTGCAAATTTT
Organism: Lepisma saccharinum; assembly: GCA_022664845.1. Classification (NCBI taxonomy): domain Eukaryota; kingdom Metazoa; phylum Arthropoda; class Insecta; order Zygentoma; family Lepismatidae; genus Lepisma; species Lepisma saccharinum. The sequence goes on from JAGDQP010001462.1 coordinate 41,962, forward strand.
CAATGAAGGTAAACTCCGACTAGGGTTGCCACCTGTCCCGTATTTTAGGTAAAAACTATGCATCCCGTATTATGAGTGGTTGTCCCGTATTATGACTAGTAACTTCACACACATATATTTTTTTACATATCCATAATTTTAACAAATAAACCGTGGTAAATTCTTTACGAACTGTTTGCTATGCAGACTGGCAAGCAGATTTTGTCCACCACATCTCCAGGCTAGGGTGACCATTCACCCGCGATTTCCGGAAAGTTTCTCCAGAGTAAGGCATTTATCCCCTGGCTATTTTCCTCCCGGTATGAGGAAAAAAATATCCTTCGAAAACGTTTATTGTTTCATTTAGAAAGACACATTCGAAAATGACTTCTGTCTAGGGCTGCCAGATGTACTCTTTTTCAAGGGGACCAATTTTGCATTCTCTATTTTTTTTTTTTTTTTTTGCTAAATTCTTGATATTGTAGAAGTAGTTATCTTTTAATTTAAATCATTTATAAAAATGAAATATACATTATTGTTCCCTTGAATTAATTTATTGTACTGCAACAGCAGTACAAGTACATTTATATGGAAACAGATGCAAATAATGTACTGTTATAAAGTATTCCGATTCTCCGCGGAATCATTGAAACAAATAAAAACTGATACAAATACTCTTAGAATTTATCCCAATGCTCCCTGAATAAGCGGAAAATAAAAAAAAAACTGATGGAAAAAAATGTTAGAATTTATCCCGATTTTCCGCTGAATAACTAAAAATAATATGGTCACTTTACTCTAGGCCCCAATATAGCGACACGCTCTATAATGCTCGTCCTTTCTGATTGGTCTAATTGATAACAGATACTTGTGCCAACTGTGGTTAGACGACTGAAATATTAATTTTCCTCCCGCCAGTGCTTTTGGAGGTTGAGCAAGTTTTTAAATTGTGCAAGTAGTCATATAGCAGTACAGGGGCTAACTAGTTACTTTCATTTTAGGTTATTTTATATTTGTTCCGTATTTTTTTGTATTATCCCGTATTTTTTTTGCCGAGTGTCGCGTAATTTATTCATCAAAAGGTGGCAACCCTAACTCCGAAACCGTAACAGATAGGTCAAAATATAATACCTGGAATAATTTTCTGGGAAAATTCTCATGTTGTTTGACATGTCACACAACGCACTTGCCATTTGGAAAAGAATGACCACCATCCGGTATGGTGACCACGTTGATCATATAGTCCAAAATATTTCCCTTTTCAACCATTTCAGAGTTGTATAATACGATGCTGCATTTCCTTGACACTTTCTGAGCTACAAGGTTTTTGACTCACCCTGTAGTTACAAATACCCATACCGGTTATGACAAAATGGAGGATGATGACGTCAAAGCATGATCATTTTTTTTTTAACTCAGCGACCTGAAACACAATATATTTCGTACACATCTTCAAAAAGTTTTGTGGTCCTTTATTTTGTCGACCAGTGTACATAGTTGTTAAGTATGTGATGATATGGGTGTTCTGCCCTGCCGCCATATTGGATCGCTAGGGCTCCGAAGGGCCTTTGGCAGGCACCTAAAACCATTAACAATTAAGTGTGGTTATGGTCTTATTCTTTGTTATGTAGTTCACTGTAACATAACTGTTATACAAGACAACAGTTATAATGGACAGACGAACAAAGCAGGGACATAGTAACCTCTAATATTTGTAATATCTTGCGCTATGCTGTAAATTGATCTAAAAAGGACCTATAATTTCCAAGAATAAAGTTAATCTTATATATTTTGTTAAATCTGAGGCATTTAGAATTTACGATTTGATAGGGTAAAGCCGGGCAAAGTGGCACTGTTTCTATTTAGTGTCATAATTTTGGAACAAAAAGCGATAACTAAATGTTTAATACATCTATGAAAACCCTAGAATCTATCCTAAATTCCACAGTAAAATGAAGAAGAAATATTGAAATCTGTGGACCACAGGTAATATTTATTAGAGGTATGTGAAATTCCATTTTGCCTGATACTATACGGGAAAAATGAAACATACCTTGATTCAAATTTAATATTTTATGTAATACTCTACAGTGTATATACAGTCTAGTGATATGTAAACAATAAAACATGTAAACAAATTTCTGGCTTCTTTGATGTTCTACCAAATCCAGAACTTGGCCCGATTTTGTCTTTTTCTCTTTCCACGCTTTAATATTTTTCTAATTTTTAAACAATGTATACAACGTTAGTGAATGTTTTGTAATGTGGTGAATATCTTCTCGTGGTGTTATGATAAAGATAATAGGGCATTCACCTGATATAAGGAATGATATATCTAGGATATATTACAAGACCTGGCAATCTTTTCTTCCTTCTAAAAAGCCGTTCACTCAATTACAGGGTTTTCTCTACTCTACTAGCGCACCAAGCATACTTTTTCCATTACGTCATAGAGTTACCGCCACTAACCTCTCTCCACTAGTACCAAATGTAAATTTTTTCGTTGCTCGTGTGCTCGAAAACAACGAAGTTTCACTTTGCTCGACCATGCCAGTCTTTCCCTTATAGTTTGTCCTTGTACGGTACAATTCTGGATCAAATCTAATTGCTATGTTAGGTTACGATTGGTAACATTATGTTTGATTTTGTTAAAGGAAGATGTGTTGTTTACAAGGAAACATAATGATTCATCTTTTGAGCCACAATTTGCAAATTTCAGTCAAAATTTTATAAGAACTTGAGAACCTTGTTCTTAGCACTCATCTCTCTCATATGGAAGACAAAAAGAAACAAACCCAACCAGTTTGAACCACTTCGAATCAGATTCAACCAGTTAGAACCAAGTTATCATAGGTTCATCTTGTCCAGAGATCTTTACGTAATAAACCTCGCTCCAGGTAGAATACCAATAAAAATAATCATATTTTGGTTTATAACACTTCCGAAATTAATCATATGATAATTAACTTTTCGTAATTTTTCCTTTTTGGTGGGGATTTCTTTATTTTAACATGAAACTGCCTCATATAGGGTAGCCCGGGTATATTTTTGGATCAAGGAGCTATATCGATCAGGGAAGGGGGGAACAGGTCATAACAATCATGATTTGCGCGGATTTTTTCTTTAGTCTTTACTCTATCGATCATTGGAAGAAAAATCTCGCTACTCATATCTTTGACTTGTTTCTTGTCTTCTGATCGAAATAGCCCTTCTGATCGAAATATTCCTACTGATCGTAAAGACCCTAATGATCGGAATAGTCTTTCTGATCGAAATAGTCCTTCTGATTTGAAATAGTCCTTCTGATCGAAATAGCCCTAATGATCGAAATAGCCGTTCTGGTCGAAATAGCTCTTCTGATCGAAATAGCCCTTTTGATTGAAATAGCCCTTCTGATCGAAATAGCCCTTCTGATCGAAATAGCCCTAATGATCGAAATAGCCCTAATGAACGATATAGAGCCAGGCTACCCTAAGTTGACTTTGCATTGTATCTTACCTTCGAAATAAATTTAAACAAATTCTTGACGTTCTTAGTGCTGTTTCATTTCTCGTAAGTCATGTGTCAACGACAACAAGTGTCAGGAAACGAGTGGAAACGGATACACAGACACACAATATATCCATATGTTTTCTTAGTTTTGTTTCTTCAGATCAACTGTAGAGCAGGAACACACACACACAAAGACAGAGAGAGAGAGAGAGAGAGAATATCTCCCTCAGAAGTCTTCAACTTTATTTACAAGACAATAAGTCAGTGTCAAATTATTCGTTTCTAAATCGTTACGCACACATCACACAAGTAGAAACCCAGTACGGCCCCTCAATCCGTCTATCTGTCTGTCTGTCTGTAAGGTTTTTTTCTTCTTCTTGTGTGTTCTAAAAGATTGTTTCCTGCATGGCTTGTTTCAAACAGAAATTAAAAAATAAAAGAAGAAAAACGGAGTAATCAGTCGAGACCTCCATCTCTCCCTCTCAAGTAATATGACTTCTGACAAAATGTCTTCCATAGTATAAATGAGTTAGTGGATACCTTCCATTCATAAAAAAAAAAAAATGCGACACTCTCGGGATTGAAAACTCAGTTAAGTAATCAGTGTTACCAAATTGTGAGATTTATTTATTTTGCATTTTATTCAGGGAATTAATGCAAAATAAAAAAGAAATAACAAAGTTAAAGTAAAGTTGGAAAGAGTACTCAAAATGTGATGTTGTTGGGTTGACAGTGTTGCCATATAGGTACAAAGTGTTTTTTTTTAAATAGCACTTACTTTTAAGAAAAGTTTTATTTACTCTTGTAAAGTTTTACTTTTAAAAAAAGGTTTATGGTATACTCGCCCGTTGGTGCGGACTTAAAGGTATTTTGTAGGTACTAAAATAGGTTTGCAACACTGGGAACTGGAACAGTTTGAGAGTGAGGACTTGTACAGTATTTTTATATGGTGTAGAATTAATGTTTATACTACCAAATTTGGATCGGATACGTCCAATTGTATGGAAGCGATTTGAAAATTTAAACTTTAAAATAGGTTGGCAACACAGACACATTGTGGTGACAAGGAGAAGGGGCATTTACAAAGTATTTTTCTCTTGAGTCAAATAATGTTTATGTCAAGTTCGATGCGGATACGCTCAACAATATGGAAGTAATTTGAAATTTTCCAAGTTTTAAAATGGGTTGGCAACACTTACAAGTGCGGCACCCGAAGTACTTCTATACCCTGTATCGTACCTAATGCACATGTGTGCAAAATTTGGTGTATCTCAAAGGGGATATGTCCAACGACATTTGGCCACACGTCCTGCAGATGACTACTAACTCAATGTTGAGAATCGGACAATCTGCGATTGAAATCGTCTATGGCATGTCCCAACATCTGAATAGGAATATTTCTAATTTAAATACGGATGTTTCTCAGTTCTTTGTGGACTGAATGAACGTCTGTTATACAGAGAGTGGTCACAGTGTAGTATGCTGATTCTTCAATGGAAATAATCACTCCTTTCTTTCCCTAGGATGAGCACGGACAAGCAGTCATGGTTACATCTAAATATGGTACGCCAACATGATTAACACATCCCTCGCAATTGAGCTTGTACACTTCCCTTCAAATAAATCCATTTTGGTTCAAACAAGATGGCGCTACTCAAAGTAGCCATTTCTGTCTCACTGTGTGCTAATTTCAATGGAAACCCTGCACTAACTTTTCGAAAACCACTTCAAGAAATGGTAACATGTTTTGCCCTGCCAGGTCACCAGATTTAACAGTTTTGTGATTACTTCCTGGGGTGGTACCTTAAAGAGGTGTATGCAAGACATCATACATCATTGTGAAAATTTAAAACAACATTGAAATCAGAAACATTCCTATTCAGATGTTGGAACTTGGCATGCACGTTTGAACGTGATTGTCCGAGTGTCAACATCGAAATGGTGAGCACCTGCAGTCTGCAGGATGTTATTTTCATAACACAAACGCCACTGTGCATATTTTACAAATGACAATGTCTAAGAGTGCAGTGGGTGTGTTTGTACTTTTTAAATAATAAAACGCAGTATCAGTTTCGTTGCATTCAAAAAATGCAACACCCCGTTTTCATGCAACACCCTGCACTACCACAATTACGACCTTACACCCCTCCCCCACCGAAAGTGAAAATTTTGACGAACACTTTGATTGCCACTACAATTTCTCCCAATACTTCTAATGTAATAGCAAGGTTTAAAAAAAAATCCTGCATAGGTAATATTAAAGTATGAAAATATCTGAAAACTGGAAGATAGTTACATGGAAATACAGCTGATGTGAAGGCCGAATCTGTTCTATTAGAATGACTCGGTACAGGAAAATCATGCATGCAGAGACATCTGCTAGTTTTCTGTTGAATTGCGCGAAGGACAAATGACGGTGCCAAAGTAGTTGCTGTTAGCTCTCAGCTTAGCGTAATGGTAGAGCGTTGGGTTACTGATCGGGCGCCAGATGCTCGATTCTGGTTGAAATAAAGCACTTTTTATTTTCTACTTTTTTTTTTTTTAAAAAAAACTTTACTTTCTTTTTTTGTATGTACTTATCAATATTTCCTCCGTTTTGCATTTTTCAAACATTTTACACAACTTTGAAAATGTAACGTATTTCACGGAAATCGTCTCGAAAAGTCAGGTTAAACGTTTCTTTTTCATTAAACGCGATTGCAATAGTATCAAACTGTCTAATTTAAGCACAGATCATTGGATTTCCTGACCCAAGTCGCTCGAGTATCGATATCACTCAACTTGTTTAAAATTAATCTTGTTGTATTACATAAATGTATACATTCTAAATTACATGATAGTTATAAATGTCAAAATTCAATAATACTTTTGAGAAAATGTGTTCTATGTACATGACTTTTCTTCGTAACGCTTGATCAAACAAGATTCCTTGGCACTAATGAAAGAATATCAGGAGAGACAACAGCAAGACGAAGAAGAAGAAGAAATGTCATGTTCGATGAACCAAAAGCTACCGAACTACGACACGAATTCCTTCAAGCAATGTAATTGCATTTCTAACTCAAGTTGACGTTAGTGGACAAAACAAAAGCCACTGTTAACCACAAAAAAACAAACAAATCTTCTCTTCCTTGCTTCATATCTTGTGAGTCCCTCCATACAAAGACGGGGGAAAGTCACAAAAAGAAAATCCAATTGTCAATCGTTATCAATCGTTCTTACAGTAGCCTCCCCCATTCTTTTCATTTCTCGTTCATCTTCTTAATCCTTGAGACGTCACAGATATTCCCTTTTCCCAATCCTTTCGGATACAGAAATCGGTTATGTCAAGAACAATATTCTTAACTAATTGATTGGAGCTAACTACGTTTCAATGATTCATGTAATATCTTTATGACTTTAATTTGTTTCGAACTAACGTGACCCCGGTGGATAAGTCGCTCTTATTGCCTTTCAATCCATAGATAAAAGCTATATGGAGCCCTCTTTAAACTAAGTGTACATCCTTAGGACATAACCACCATTCGATGGAAAGTAATGAAAAACAACTATCGGCTCACCTTGCGCAGTCTTCGCGTCATGAACTTGCCTCTGGGGCAGAGCACACATAATCATAAAATAAATATTTACTGTACTTACATTGTTTTCCATTTACGGATTCATAAGGTTTCATACTGTCTAGGGGAATGCTTCAAATAAATTAACAAATATAAATATTTAACAAAGGGTTCGTGTGAGCCCCTAAAAGCCCCATCCAGCTTATTGCTGTCTTTGAATTGAGTTCCGTTTCTATTTCTTGGTATTTTAGAGGTTAACCATATTTTCAAATGAACCCTACAATATAAATTTTTATGTGTTAAACATATCTTATATAATTATAAATAACAAATATCAATATATATATATATATATATTAATTCTTCCCAACAGTGCTGATATCCAATTATGCGTATCAATAAAACTAATTAATCTCTCCAAATAACGGGTTTCGAGCTTGAACTAAGCTTGTAATACGATCTCAGGCGCGAGGTTACTTCGACAATCGATGGCATCACAGCGTAGAGTTAAAAGTGCCCATTTGTAGGTACTCCGGCTTGTGCACAAGAGTGGGGCTACCATAACTATAGAAGAAATTTTTACCCAAGAGTGTTTACCCTTGCAAGACTTAATGTAACAATAAAACTATTAGATGGTAGAGAAGAGTTTTACTTCAATGAGACTCGCGTCCCACCAGAATAAGTAAATATATATCGTACATGTCTTACAATGTGCTTTTACAGGCAAAGACGCCTAATAAGGCTTAGTGGTTTAATATCTTACATAGCAGACTTAAATGAAAATATTTACAAAATTTATCGCGTAATATACAGCTCCATACGATTTATCTGAAGTTATTTAACCCTTAAAATTTTTAGATAGCATTAACATCCATAAATTAAAAGTATTTCAAATTTCCATTTGCATTTTATACTGCCATCTATTGGTATAACTTTGAGTGACATGTCTAATTCAAAAAAAACAAAACACATTTCACTACTTGAAGTGGTCCAAATTGTGTTATCGCATTTCATCGGAAATATATTGTCAAACATCATTTCATATGCATAAAAATTAATTGGTAACATCAAATATCTTCAACTGTAATTTGCTTACAAATTGGTAAAATAATTACAACATATCAGGTAATATAACATAGCACCATTCACGCAACACAATTTTCGCAACATTGTAGAACTAAAGTGCAATTGAACGTAGTTAGATATAAATTTGTAATAGTATCAGTGTGTAGACTTAATTTTTCCAAACCCAATCATAATTATCACCATATCTAATTAAATAAGCTTGCATTTGCCCATTTATATTCTGCAATAAACCGAATTGCTCGTAAACATCTTACCAGGATAAACTTTAGCTCGAGTCATCCAGCCTAACCTAAGCTAACAGCTGATATATCATATGTCAACATAAACATATTGCACACCTTGTGCAGTATTGGTTTTCGAAGCATACTAATTTTGATATTTGCCTTGTCACAGCTTGACATTGCCATTTGCCATGCCAAGGAGGTGAACTCCGCTTTCTATAGCTTGCCTGTCCGTCCTTATATACCAAGTCCGCCCCTCTGTTCCAACATCAGATCAGCTTTATTCCTTAACACAACATCTACTAAAAGGACTACTTTTAACAATCAAGAGCTCTCTCCCGCTGAATTGCGTACTCAAGTACTAATTGCCATTAAAAGATGGGCCAGACGGAAATGGCAGCAAACAAGGCATCCGCAATATAAATCCATCTGGAATAACCTCAAGAAACGTATCAGGAAACGACTCCAACGTTTACTCACCCAACAATGGTCGGATAAGCTTCAATCTCTACCATATCCAAATTATGAATTTTGGTCACTTACTAAAGCTCTTACTAAAATTGATGGAACTCAAGCAAATCGTCCACTTCACGGTACTAGGGGACTAGTTTACAACAATCAAGATAAAGCCGAAACCTTTGCCGATCAACTTCAAACGCAATTCAGCTTAAATCCTGAACCATACGATGAAGATACTATTCAGACTGTAAATCATTACCTACATACAACACAACTAAATCATCTTCTTGAACCAGCCACTCTAATTAAACCTCGAGAAATCCAAAAAACAATCCGTCAAATAAGAGGTAGAAGTGCCAGTGGACCTGATAAAATTCCTGCAATGGCTTTGAAACGAATGCCTAGAAAAATGCTAGTCCTTTTGACTAGACTCTTTAACGCAATGATCAAACTAGGACATTACCCTCCACAATGGAAAACAGCTAAGGTAATTATGATACCCAAAACAGGAAAAGATCCGTTATATCCTCAAAATCACAGACCAATCAGTCTCTTATCTGTAATCAGCAAATTATTTGAACGTCTCCTCAAGACAAGACTCTTCCAAATCATCTTGGACAAAAATCTCTTTCCGCACCATCAATTTGGTTTCAGGCCGCAATTCGACACTGTAGCTCAGCTAGTCCGAACTGTTGAACATATCACACTCAATTTCAATCGCCGCAATCATACTTTTGGAGTCTTCCTGGACACATCAAAGGCCTTTGATAAAGTATGGCATGAAGGTTTACTCTACAAATTGCATCAACAAGGATTCCCTCACCAGTATATACGCATCATCCAATCTTACTTATCTCACAGAAATTTCTATGTGGCACATCACGGTAAAAGATCAACTACTTATCCAATAGAATCTGGAGTTCCACAAGGCTCAGTTTTAGCTCCCGTGTTGTATAATCTCTACACTGCAGATGTACCTACGCATCCACATACATTATTGGCAACTTTTGCAGATGACACGGCAATATTTGCGTCTTCACACCACATACTTTTTGCACTCCGTTATGCACAAGAGCACTTAAATAGCATGGAATCATGGACAACCAAATGGAGATTGAAGGTAAATCCTGAAAAGACAAGTGTAGTCCATTTTACTAAGCGAAGACCTCAACCTCCACATCAACTCACTCTGTTTGGCAATCAACTTCCTTACAACCAAAGTGATATTTACTTGGGAGTTGAACTCGACCGTCGTTTAAATTTTCATAGCCACATCAAGAATATTGCCCACAAGGCTACAAGACGCACTTGCGCCCTGTATCCTATTCTAAATAACAGAAATGGACTCTCACTCAAAGCACGTTTGCATGTCTACCTCATGATGATACGCCCTCTGTTAACTTATGCTGCTCCAGCCTGGCAACACTCTGCAAAATCGCTTAAATTGTTACTGCAAAGAGTACAAAATCGTGCAGCTCGCATGATCTCCGGTCATCCCAGAGACACCTCCATTGTACAATTACATGATGATTTGGAACTGACTCTTCTGAAAGATGTCATATCTGCACAGTGTCGATCATTCTGGATTAGAATGGGTCAGTCTCCACATACTACCTTACAAAACATTGGCACATCCTTACCTCCACGAAATACCCATAAAATGCCACACCCATTTTAACAACTCATATACTACCGTTTTCTTGAAGTTTTTACCATCTTAGCCTGACTGCTCTGAAATAACATCTTGCTTCGCTGACATTAAATTTTAACAACCCAGAGTTGCGACAGTTGCACTCTGCCATTTCATATACTTTTACTCATCCCGCCAAAATTCATTTCATTTGGAAGTCATGGGCATCACAGCTCGACACTTCATACGCAAATTTTAAAAAAATGTCATATTTTTCCTTCCTTCCTTCCTGTTTCAAATGTCAACACTACGGACACACCAGCACGTCATGTAACGCAACCTCTGCTGTATGTGCAATTTGCGGAATCAGTAGCCATAGTGCGGATCCTTGCACCTTACTGAAGCCTCAGTGTGTTAATTGCAAATTGACCTGGAAAATCGCGCGACTTTCCTATTTTAAAGGAAGAAAAACGAATTCGAGAGCTGATGGTTTTAGAGAAAATATCTGCTGGTGATGCAAAATGTCGATTAAAAGAGTCTCAACGCACCCTTCCACCTGGTACATTTTCACAATTAGTTGCAAGAACACCAGTTGAAACTGTCTCGGTTAATGTGTCAACACAAACAGAGTCCCATGTACTTGTAGACCCTTTGAAGCCTCCTAGAGGCTCAGAGACTCCTCGTGATATGCCGAGGCAGGTTGCGGGACAACAGACACCTGTGCAGAGTTGTAGAACTCCACGGGCTAAGTCTACTTTTAGTCCCAATAAAGTTTCAAAACCTGCACGAGTTTTGTCTCTCGCGACAAGCAGTAAGCGTCTGACACATGTTTTGGCTGCTCAATTAGCTCAGGAAGAGTCTCCACATACAATCGAGCAACCTAGTTCATCTTTGACCGCAAACATAATTGAGGACAAGCTTATGGACACGGATTGGAATCCCGGGGGAAGGAAAGGGAAACCTAAATTTAGAAGGCGATATATATATTTTTCTTTATCTTTATGCTGTTTTGCAGATAGTTTCTATGTATGTTCAAGAGACATCTCTATCACCGTCTATTAGAGATAGTAATGTATTTCAGCTGTTAAGTTTGAAGTTAGGTTGTGTTAAATTGTGACGGTCCATTTACAGCCTTCTAATTTTAACCTTGTTATATTTGTCATATATATCTTTAATTTTTATTAATTTTTACACTAGTCCTTTAGTCCAGTATTTTGTTTCTGAAGACCTTTTATATCTTCAGTTTTTGTAGTGTTTTATTTTCTTAACAGCTAGTTTTAGACGTGACAAAGATAAGGGACTTCCCCGTATCGGGACGGGCGTAAGCCAAAGTGCTGATACCGCCCATAAAATTCATTTTACTTTACCTTACCTTGTTTGTTCTAGTTGTACATAAAAATCGAAAGCGTAGTGTTACTTATAACTGCTTTCATATGTGAGCCAAAAGTTAAAATATATTTTTTATATTCAACTTATCAGATAAAATATAAGTTTGATCCTTGTATGAATCATTTCCAGAGCAAAATCTTCCCAAATGTCTATTTACAAAAAGTCGATTTTTTTTATTTTGATTTTTTTAAATTTTGCTATACTCTAAACTCTGAACCAAATTATTTATGTGTTCTTCAAGAAATTGCTGGCATTGGACTAGGGCGACCTGTAGTAAGCTCAAATTGCACCCTCATTTTTTTCTTTGCAATTTGAATTGTTTTCTCCTTGTTCAATTACAAACTACAATTGAACGTTATTTTTGCTTTTTATTTCAATGTCAACTCCAGAAAGAAAACGAAAGTTCTCTTTTTCTTTTCTTTTTTCTCCCCAACCTCAGGTAGATTCTGGAAACACCCCAGGAGGACTGTAATTCATTCGTTCTGTTCCTATCCACGTATCTAAGAAAGAAACCCCTCTTCTTTTATATTTTTTGTTGTGTTTCTTCAAAACAGCATCGAAGTCATAATTTTGTTCTGGACTTAATTTACCCATTTCAATTCATATAGTCAAGGACAGTTTAGTCACTTTTGCTTTCGGTATAAACTTTTGCTTTCGATTGAAATCAACCCTTTCCCACGAACATATATTTGAGCTTTCTCGGAAATGATATTTTTTATACTTCTTTCATAAATGCAACGTTTATGTTTTTTTTTTGTTTCTTTTTTTCATTCTGTGTATCTATTGTTAAAATAATCCTTGAAATAAGAAAGTATATGTCTCACTGGAGGAAATGTCAAATTTATATTTTTGTGTGATTTGTATTTCCCTATGTTGTATCCAACACAGAGATTCTTTGAGCAAGATATAACTATAGGTGTACAACGTTCATATGTTACATGTGTCAACCATACAGAAATTGTATTGTGTTACCAAGATTCTTTTATCTGTAAACTTCTTGTTCTGAGTGTAACCAATGTAACCTCCTACCATGCTAAGTTGTGAATCAAATTTATGTTTCCCGTATTGTAATGTTCCAAAGATGTAGAAGTTGACAGTAAGATACAGGCTCGTTAAACACATTTGAAATTCAAGACACATAATCCCAAATTCCAAAACCTATATTTCCCACGAGATGATTCCTACTCCACTATGCCTAAGGTAAAACCAGGCCAATGAAGGAATACTTTTAGAAAAGAACCATAATCTCCCACTACAGATGGAGGACCATCCAATGACCACAAGTGGAAGTTACCGGAGTGTGAGTTTTCTAGAATTACCTCTCCTTGCGTCTACGGAAGTAACGAACCAGAAGTAAGTACGCATGCGCAAGTCACTACTAGACTTCGCTACAACGAGCCCTTCGGCAAAGTAGAACGAGCTGAGACTTACATCCAGCTGACTGGGGACTGTCTCTATGACGTCACTACGTATCCAATCTTCCCGATTAGAATCGTAACCACCCAATTTCCACATTATTGGATAATTGAAGAAACAGAGACAGTTCAACTCCGCCCTAGAGATATCTCGTTCCTCTCCGAGAATCTCGAGAACTACGGGAAAGTTGGAGTACAAAAGATGGACTCTGAGACTAGGAAATTCAGAGACCAGTCCAACACCAGACACAATCATGTAACCTTAAGCGATTCCTTCTGCGTCGCGCTAGCGTCGCTTTCCTAAAACCAAGCTAATCCTACCTACAGAAAGCTAAAATCCTCAACGACCTAAATACCTCGTTATTCCTGGTACCTGTGTCTGGTCTTTCCGAAGTTTTACTGAAAGTCGGTTGCCGCGCTTCGAACTCACTGACCACCAAGAGCTGTAGAGGTGCAGCTCCACCACCATCACCACCGTCGAAGCTTGCCTGCAGTTCCAAGTCGCCGTCATGGAAGCCATGGTGACTTCTGGCCGAAACTTTGCCTTTCCTAAATTCCAAACTTTACATTTCTCTAAAAACATACACTCATAAGGCAAAACTCCTGACCTATAACACCTTGAACTGCTACATTCTTTTATTCAAACATAGAAACTGTTTCTAAAGCCTAAACATTTTACTTTCAGCTCACAAACTCAAAATTTATAAAATCTCTATAAGCAAATAAAGAATGTTCTTCCATCTAAGAAAAGGAACTTCTGATTTCAGACCAGAACTAATTGATTGGGTAGCTATCAAGCTTTCGACCGTCACAAGTTCCCACGTACCTCTTCAATAACTCTCAAACAACTTCTAAAACTCTCTTATTCCAAGAAAACAGTCAAATTTCTTGGAATATCTATTTTGTTTTGACGCTCTCTTCCAGAAAAAGAAGAAAGAAAAACGCCTCCGCTCGACCACGCGTCAGACCAACTGTCACGGATTTACCAGGAATACCCTCTCCTGTCCAGACGAAAATTAAACGATGCCCGGGACGTTGAGAATTAATAAATCTTTAATTGATCTATTAAATATCGTAAACAACAATAAGAACATGATTTCAAAGCTTACACTGGATTATAGTTTTATGTTGCTGTGCTGGAGTTAATATTTGTGTCACCTTTTCTGTGTTTAAGTCCATATACATTCTCTTTTTCTCTATCTCTGAGCAGCGGCGGTGCTTTTATCTAACTTTGCTCGGTTGTACAAACTACATTCTAATATTCTCATTACAGTATTGGGAAATTATTCTGTCCCAAAAGTTTCTGCACACAATCCTGAGTTTACTATTAATATTTTGTTAAAACTAACTGTACTCATTATTGAAGGACGAAACGAACTTTGGTCTGTGAAAGTTAATTTCTGTTTTCCTCAACTGAAATCTGAATATTTGACATAAAACAAAAAAGCGCGGGAAAACCCACTTGGATTGAGCCTTAAATCAATGGAAAATATCAGTTAGTAAACTAGCAGTACGACTCGAATCTGTCTGCCTCCTTAATGCGGATTCAGAGTCCGTGAACGTAACCACAGGACTGCGGAAGCTGGAAATGTTTTATTTCTTGCTATTCTACAAAGTAGATTAATATTCAATCCGTTATTTTACTTAATAATTTCCATCTCTATCCGTCTTCAACGAGATCAACGAATTTTTTTCTTAGTTTCATATTATTACAAATTACAAAACTTTTGTCTTGGCTAGAGCGTGTTGTTATTACTGTTCTTTATTATTATTATTATTATTACCACACTATTGTCACACGTAGATGAAATTGATATAAATTTTAAAAGCAAAATACTAAATATAAATATTTTGTGAGTAGCACTACTTTGTATCTTTCCGTATCTTCGTATATAAATAAATTATTTTTCCAGGGAAAGATTGACATCTGTTGTCGTCTTTCGAAACCCGTTCTCTTACTAGAAAAAAAATAATGACATGGAAATGGACTGATACAGCAATTATGTACATAACACGTAAATTTGCCAGAATTCGGAGAAAAGTATATACATTGAAACTAAACAATATAATGTAGAACAGAGGTTCTCAGCCTTCTTTGGTTCGCGGCAACCTTGATGAATCATGAGACAACCCAGGTATATTCCAGAGATACGTTACAAATACCCCTGAAAGGATAATGGAATAAATCTTGGATAATTATCCTTTGATATTCCTGATACAGCTTAGAACTTTCTACGAATATAGATATTTTGAATTGTCAAGATGAGCGTGTAGGATGTTCTACCGATGGTCCAAATATATTGTACTAATATGTGTTCTTCAGAGATAATCTCAGAGTATTCGAGGCAGGCACATATCTAGAACTTGGTTCTGGAAGGGGGTTCACGAGATTCTGGTGGACTCCATGGTGCATGTGACCTCTGAGTGACCGAGGGGTTAACGCGCTCGCTTTCTGTGCGCGTGGCTAAGGGCTCACTTCCCATAAGGGTCCATTGAACGTAGTGGTTCGAAACCAACTTTAACAAAAACTGTAGGTCCCGTCCTTAGAAGCTCAACATCTCGTTTAGAATATAACTAGTAATTCAATCAATCCAAGTTGTTTGAGTATCATTAAGTATGTTAAGTATGTATAATTAGGCCTAAAATTATAATAATTCTGGGTAAAACTCTGAATTTGGGCAACCCGGCACCATTG
This sequence comes from Lepisma saccharinum, assembly GCA_022664845.1. NCBI lineage: Eukaryota > Metazoa > Arthropoda > Insecta > Zygentoma > Lepismatidae > Lepisma > Lepisma saccharinum. Next base: position 57,885 of record JAGDQP010001462.1, read on the forward strand.
TCCACCCCCACACACGTCCCTGAGTCAGGGCTAATTCCACAGAATTCAACTTATTATTATTTTAGTATCCACAATAGCATATCCAAGAAATAGCCTATTGTGATTCCAAAATATTCTGCGACTTTTACGCACCTTGGAGACATAAACGGTATATCCATATCCTGTATAATATGGGGTAGAAATAATCGATAATGTTCGATAGGTTGGTTCATTGATCTCCATAACCGCCTCTACTTTCCATCCTGGAATAAAGTTAACAATCCCAGGAGAAGAATGAAAACCTAGTCGAATGTGAGTACATACTAGGGATGGCCATTTTCGAAAAAGGTGTTTTTCGATTTTCGAAAGTAGAGTTTTTCGTTTTTTCTTTTTCGAAAATATTCCGTTTTAGGAAAAAAAAATCATTTTTTTTAAAAATGATTTTCCGAAAAAAAAAATTCGTTTTTCCAAAAAGAAATACATCGTCTTTTTCGGTTTCGAAAAATTGTGGCCATCCCTAATTGAGACAAACAGATTTCGGGGAATACCCAAATTATCTTACGCAGTAACCAATGTATGTACGTATTGAACGTAGTTCGGGACTTTCCCTACGTTCAATCCTTCTTTCATATTTCTTAAAACAGCACGTGTATAAGAAAAAACTGTAACATTAATTAATACCCAATGCAGCTACTGCGACTGACTGTTAAATAAGCAAAAACTTCTGACATTCAGCATCAGCCTACATAGAACTAGAGCTAATTTTATACATATAACTAAAGAGAAACATTAGTTATATCAAAGTACAGTGAGTTTCATTAACCGTATTAAAATATATATTTTATTCGTTGATTTTTTTTCATCAAAAGTTCCTTTCCTTTTTCGATTTTTTTATATTTCTTACAATTTCTAGTTTTTCCTGTATTGTTCTTTTTATAATTTTCGTCTTCGAAATGTTACGTTCTTATTCTTTCGATTTTTTTTTCTTTTTTCGTCTTTCGAACAATTTTTCGTTTTTTGAAACAAAATTCAATTTTGGTCTTTCGATTTTTTTTTTTTTTTGCTTTTCGAAAAATAATTCGTTTTTTTAAAAAATCGTTTTTCCTTTTTCGAAAAAAAATCGCATCGTCTTTTTCGTTTTAAAAAAATCGATTTTTTTTTTAAATTGTGGCCATCCCTAGTACAGACTGTTGATATCGATTCAGGTATCGCGGCACCCCAGTTGAGAATCAGTAATATTGAATAAAGTAATATTAAAAAAAAAAAAAAGAAACAAAGAGAAAACTTAATTTTCAACATAATATCATACAGTGTAAAGCAATGGAAAATAAATCTTAGTTCCTGTAAAGTCTGAGCCTGAAAGTGAACTACAACAAGAGGTACGGGAGGATTGTTAACGAAGCCTTCTTTAAAGCCTTGAGAACGATTTATTACTACACTTAGGGGGAAAAGAAGTAAAAGATGAAGAAACATGTTGAAATTCTTGAACAGACTCCCAGAATTTTATTGATATCAAACTTTTTTAATTGATATACTGATGTACATTACTTTGCTTTTAAAAACAAAAGAGTGACGTAAGGTATGGGCAATAGCCATCCGTTTCCTTCGTTCTTTGAGTTACCATAATTTATGTCCACAAGTTTCTGTGTGCGTCGACGTGGAGTGAAAATAGATATACGTTCTTGACTATGAAAATGTTTTAACGCAAGATGAAGCAGGTCCCATGTACTGATTAGAAAAAAAGCGAGTGTGTAACTCGTAGACGGGGGAGGTAATTGAAAAGTATGATACAACTGACAAATGAGCATCGCAAAAAAAAAGAAAGAGGAGAGAGAGACGTCCAATGAAAATGTAGAAAAAGAAGAAGCAGTAAGAAAACACAAGGAGAAAAATAGAGGACGAGATATTCGTAATTCATCTGTTCCGTGGGAGACAACTTGGAACCTGTTACAAGCGCACGGTCTGTTTCGTCTTTGAGAAATTATTCTCTGCACGTTTATGCATGAGCACGCCATGTTCGTCTTCAGTTTTCAGCCCTCATTGACCCTCGACTGGCTTTTGTTTTATTTTTTTTTTACTTCTCTTTTTGCTTCCTTCATATTTTTTTTTTCTGCTCTCAAACTGTAGAGCTTATTTCTTTTCTTCGTTTTAACTTATTTTCAGGAGTGAAATCTTACATGCAATATGTCAGCTGTGAATATCACTAGACGAGTCTCCTTAGATCTTTATACGGAACATTTTAATGACAAATTGTGCAGTTTCTCATCAAACCTAAAAGTGATTTTTCTTGATGTTAAAAAGCAGGAACGCTTGTCACTGATCTTCTTTATGTAGTGTTGTTTAATTTAGTACACCATGAAAGGTGGTAAATCATCTTTAAGACTGTCTACGAACTACTTTTCCATTCAGTTTTAACACATCCTCTTGTAGATTTCAAATGTTTAAATAGTTTATTGCACGTATAATAAAGACATGTTAACTTTCAAACAATTTAGTCAAATATACGATTACATTATACTTGAAAAACAAATATGACATCACGGGCAGTGGTTCTGCCAGATCCTCAATGCGGGGTATCACCTCCTCCAAATTGTCGAACATACCCTTCTAACTTTAACATTTTTGTTGTTAAAATCAATAGAAATACTGCAAAGCTTTATTTACATAATCCCGATTTTTTGTTTTACACTCCCTACAAACAGAAAATTCTGGCAGTCTCTGATCTTTGGTAAGTGGTTTCGATAGTAGCCTTGTAATCGAGAAGTAAAATCTCTTCTGAAGTCAAGATCTTTCCTTTAAGATGATGATGTTGTTGACAGCTCATCTCTGATAACAGTAATGAGTTACTAATGACATTTTTTTTTATTTTTAGATATTTTGGGGAATTAAAAGTCGTCTTTTCAGACCAGGCGGCTATATTATTGTGCTCCATAATATAGGAAAGACCTGTTTGAAACATAACATCTTTATCTATTTACATTTGTGGGGCATCAGACAACTATGGTCTAAGCTGGCCACTTATTAGAAGGATGTCGTCTCTTGGCGAGGATTTATTTTCGGGAACACACAAGAAAAGAAGAAAATATTGGTCCAGACTTCCAACATTCACCTAGTGAAACTGTGCATAATTCTGGAATACCTTAGTCAGCATGGTAAGCAGCAGAACTCGAACCTCCCTAGTGACGATTTGAAGTCACATGACATAACCAATAGACCATGGATTAAAGTCCTAACATCTTGTATGTTACTGCTATGTGTGCGCGTACACCTGTATGCGTCTTTGTACCAAGTTGAGGTCTTGTAAAATGGACAAACAATAATATTATTATCTTACCTGAAAGTGTTGGTACACCTTGCACAACCGCTGTTAGTCCGTCTGTTAGTCTGTCAACAACTTTTAACTCAGGAACTACTAGGGTTAGGCAAGTGGTTGAGGTGTCGCTGGAAAAGTCTTGCCGAGACGAGTTTAAATCTATAAATCATACCCATTGCAGGGTCGGTTCCGGAGATGCGGTGGGGAATTTCTAACTTAGGAACTACTAGGACTAGGACTAGAGGCTCCATAGTCTAGTGGTTAGAGCGTTCGACTCATGTCCGTGTGGTCCCGGGTTTAATCCCCGGCTGGAGTCCCACTTTTTGGCGTGAGTCTTGAGGCAAACTGGGGAGTCACGTGAATAAAGGCGTCACGGCCACACTCGGTCTAGAAAGTCTCTGATACGCTTGTTCGTGGTCAGGTGGCGAGCAGTGCTGACTACACAGATGTTACTTAGGTCGACGTAAAGTTCCACCAACCGCGGATAGATGACGTTGGGGCAGGCTCAGGACTTTCGGTCTATCACGCTAGTGGTTATGATTATTATTATTATTTTAGTACTAGGACTAAGAATGTAGTTGAGGTGTCGTTGGAAAGATCTGGTCGAGACGAGTTCAAACCTGTATCATTCATTCAGATCACAAGAACGGATCCCGAGATTATGAGTGTGTGTAATTTTCTACTCAAGAACAACTAGGCCTAGGAAAGTGCTTGACGTGTAGTTGGAAAGGTCTCGCCGCAAGTTTTAAAAACGAAAATTGAGCATGTAAATAGAGTGTCCGCTGCTGAACCCTAGTGGCAGTTTACATGTAGTTTCCTAACTGGGCTCCGCTTTAGATACAATTAATTTTCTGCAGTCAATGAAGTTTCATGGCCAAAATTCAGGGGTAACTAACTAAAATAATGCGTTTGCTTCTATTCATTTCTTTCTCTCTCTCTTTCATTCATTCTTTCTTTCTTTCTTTCTTTATCTTTCTCTCTCTTTCTTTCTCTCTCTCTCTTTCTTTCTTTATCTCTCTCTTTCTTTCTTTATCTCTCTCTTTCTATCTTTATCTCTTTCTTTCTTTCTTTCTTTCTTTCTTTCTTTCTTTCTTTCTTTCTTTCTTTCTCTCTCTCTCTCTCTCTTTCTTTCTTTCTCTGTCTCTCTCTCTTTCTTTCTCTCTCTTTCTCTCTTTATCTCTCTTTCTTTCTTTCTTTCTTTCTCTGTCTCTCTCTCTTTCTTTCTTTATCTCTCTCTCTCTTTCTCTATATGTGTTTGTGTTTTTTTTTTCTCATTTGGTCGTCTCAGATTACAACGAAAACCGTTGCTCCTGCTCTGACAGTCTGCGAAAGTGTTTATGTGTGTGTCTATGTGTGGGTGTTTTTTTTTTTCCATCAGTGTGGTGGAGAAGAGAACGGTTTTGTGTCCGTCGTCGGTTTCTCTGGCGCCAAGCTGTCTGGGAGAACGAACCAGCTTTTGCTAAACTATAATAAAAGGGGAACGGCGAGGGTGGTGTTACTGTAGAGAGACAAGAGGGACGAAGGAAGACGATGAAGAACAAAAAAAAAAAAATAAGGTCTGGAATTTGAAAAGCCATGAGGAAAAGCGGGAGATCTTTGTGCGCATGAAAGGAATGTCGAGAGAGATGATGGTGATGTTTACAGAGAAATAAATAAATAATAAAAAAAAGAGACCGAAAAGAAATGACCAAGAACCACATGTGTTTCTGTCTAGTCACATTGACCCACTTGCTTATTTGCTTGTGCTGGCTGCATCTTGCATTACTTAGAGATTCATCAGTCATCACTATAAATACGAATTAGATATTAAGGACAGAAAAATAATTCCTTTTATTGTGTGTGTGTGTGTTTTAAATCCAATTTCGCTTACGTTTCTCTATAACATAGGCTACTTACTAATGTCTTTCTTTGAAATCCTATCCACTGATATACAGCGTAATTCAAAAGTCTTACACCATAGGGCATTTTCGTTATGGAGCAGTGTAGAGCAGTGGAACGAAAAATTGTGTGATAAAAGTTCATATGGAGAATTCAACTATCATGTTTGGGGAATCAGTGGCGTACCGCAAATACGTGTGATGTGGTCAACTTGAAAATTTCAAATAGAAACTGGGGTAACTTTTTATATTTTTGTAATGAGCATTGAAAACAAAACAACTTTTAGAGGAAATATTTTCCCATATTTTCTATGGTTTTGGAGCTACAATAGAGTTATTGCCAATGGACGGCAATACTAGTACTGTAACATTGAGCTATTGTAGCTCTCAAACCGTACAAAATATCAAAAAATGTTTCTTCAGAAAGTTGTTTCAGTGCTCATTCCAGAAACGTTAAAAGTTACCCTAGTTTCCATTTGAAATTTTCAAATTGACCCCCGTCACACGTATTTCCTGTACGCCACTGATTCCCCTAATATGATATAGTTGAACTGCACATATATGAACTTTTATCACAAAATTTCTTGTTCCATTGCTCTATAGCGCTCCATACGAAATTGCCCTATGGAGCAATGAGAATCGGAATGCAACATTCCGGAACGGAAATCGGAATTCCGAAAGTTGGAATACAAGAATGTCGGAATTTCGGAATGTAGGCAGATGCTTATCAGAATAATGGAAACACCTGTAGTTGGCAACACGTCAGATGTATGGGTTGGCAGTGGTGTCGTGGCGACCGCAGCGCCGGACTGCTGGTGGTGGTGTGTTAGGTCGGTCTCCATACTACGTCAGGCGTCGTGAAACAGGAGTGTGCAGTGGCTGCAGCAGACGGAGGTAGTGTAAAATGGGAGACCTCTCAGAGTTTCAAAGAGGGCAAATTGTTGGTGCGCGGTTATGTGGAGTGAGTGTGACGGCAGTGGCTAGTGTGTTAGGTGTGTCGCCAGGGACAGTGTCGAAGGTGATGACGGCCTACACAACACACGGGAAAACCACATCGGGGAAGCGGAACAGTGGGCGGAAGAAAAGCATCAGTGACAGGGCACGCCGGGTATTAAAGCGCATTGTCACGCGGAACCGTCGTGCCACTGCGGCGCAAGTGACGGAGGAACTCAATCAGCACCTCCCCCAACCTGTTTCGACAATCACAGTCCGCCGCGAATTACATGACATGAACTTACGGGGTCGTGTTGCACGGGCCAAACCTCTCATCAGGGACCAGAACGCTTTAGCACGCCGCAAATGGTGCCGCGACCATGCAACTTGGACCGTTGACGACTGGAAAC
>JAGDQP010001462.1:64796-122312 GCA_022664845.1 Lepisma saccharinum
TCCGCCCAACTGTGAAACATGGCGGCGGCACGGTGATGCTGTGGGCCGCAATATCATGGTTTTCATTGGGTCCTGTGGTCACACTTCGCGGACGCATCACTGCCAACGATTATGTCGCAATTTTAGGAGACCACTTGCATCCTATGGTGCGGATGTTGTTCCCGGACAATGACGCCATATTCCAGGATCATAATGCACCCATTCACACAGCTGGAGTTGTTGCAGCGTGGTTTGAGGAACATCGGGATGAAGTTCAACACCTCCCCTGGCCCGCCCAATCCCCAGATCTCAACATAATTGAACATCTGTGGTCCATCTTGGAAACACGACTCCGGCGACGATTTCCACCTCCATCCTCTCTCACAGAACTGGCCGATGCCCTGCACGAGGAATGGTGTAATATTCCACTTGCTACCATTCACGACCTCTATGCCTCCATCCCACGTCGCATTAAGGCTGTTCTGAGGCGAAAGGTGGCCCGACACCATATTAATCTGGTAAGTTGCACTTTCGTTCAGGTGTTTCCATTATTCTGATAAGCATCTGTAGTTGAACTGCACATATATGAACTTTTATCACAAAATTTCTTGTTCCATTGCTCTATACCACTCCATACGAAATTGCCCTATGGAGCAATGAGAATCGGAATGCAACATTCCGGAACGGAAATCGGATTTCCGAAAGTTGGAATACAAGAATGTCGGAATTTCGGAATGTAGGAATTTCGGACCACTTGAATTCCGGAATGAGGGAAACTAAGTAATTCCGAATTCCGGAATTGACTTCGCACTTCCTAAAAATATGCATGTCATTGGGTGTGGTTTAATGTGTGCTTTCAACTTGATCTGTAACAAATTCATGTACTATGGGCTACATTTAAGAAATGACGTCACCCGCTATCGTTGTCCAAAGAGATAGACAAGTTCTCTATGATAGTGGATGATGAATGTCACATAAGTACACAAAATAATAGCAAGGAAATTTTATAATTATTGAATGCTTGGTCTAATGAACTTGAACTTAAACAAGTAATCTGATAGAAGAATATTATTTAAGCAGTGATTCCTGTGCGTTTTCTATCCACGTAACATATGCGACGCTGTCCGTGGTAATTACGGGCAGTGAATCCACACAAATATCTCATCTTTTTTCGTAAGTTCAGTAAAACTTATGGCAAATGGAGTTTCAAACAGTTTGAGAAACCATCACGTTCAGTGCTGACAAACGCTAAGCTGTACTTCAAATCTGTGTTACGTCACATACCTTCTTCTATGTTGCCGTGCCGCCGTATATCAGTGGTAGAGCGTTGGCGTAGCATTCGGGAGGTCGTAGGTTCAATCCCAGCGACGGACAATCCTGACGGAGTTTTTTTTTCAGAGTTTTCTTGAATCACACCAAGCAAATGCTGAGATGGTACCTTCAACATAGGCCCTGGCCGACACCTTCCCTCATCCTTTACCTTTTCTATCCAAGTCTGAGCCTTAGATACCTAATGGTCATAAATAAATAAAAATTCACATTCACACCTCCTTCTATGCAGCCGAAACTACACGAATGTTTTGTGTGTTGCATAAGTTAACGTGAAAAATATGTTGTTTTTTCTAGTGTTCAAAATACCTTACATTATAATTTTGAGATCACATAGCTGACGGGTTTTCCTATAATCAAAATAAGGCCAACATACAAAAGTTTTGGTGTAGATTAGTTTAACGGTGTGTGTTTGTACACTCAGATTCATAAGATCGTTCAAATATTACGTCAGCATCCAGAGATTCAAGCTTTGTTTACTTTTTCTGGACGTCCATGTATTAGGGATAGAGTATCTGCTTTACATGTGCTTATTAAGGGGAGGAGGGGTCATAAAGTAACTCAAAATGTGCTAACGTAATATATGAACAACTCCCTACGGAAAACGGCTATAAGTTCGATCAGTTACAAAATATAGCTCAGTCAAAACAATACTCAATATTGATTTAAAATGAATGTACCCTACGTTGATAGTTTTATGTTTTCAGATTGTGCAGTTTATGTGGAATTACAAAGTGTAACCCTCTTGGCTATTTTCTTTGAATGTCAATGTACAGGAGACATACATCAAACCAGATTTTGAGTTTTATAAATTCCTTATTTTTGCAATGTCATTAAAACAACGTTAAACTTTTCTAAATTAGAACGACACATTCTGATTTGAAAACAAGAAGTTCTTTTAACCATAGTTGTGTACAGTACTGCAAACCAAAGACGGGAATTACTAAATAAACGCCACCAATGTTGCAGTTATCCAATTTTGATTATTAAAACTGAAGAGAGTGAATGGCCGTCGTAAAAAAATGTGTTTTATTTCATGTGTAACCACAGAAAAATTAAACTGAAACTACATAACAATGTAACTGCAAAACTGTTCTGATACACTTATTTTTACCTAATGTTTTTTTAATGCTGTTACCTGCCAGTACATGGATATTCTAGAGATGTCTTAGGAATACCCTCGCTGTGATATGGGGATATCCATATGACATCCTCGGATATTGCTGGCATATGTTTAGAACGTTCTATGGATATCTGAAGATTCAGGATTGAGTGCATATTCTGAGGATGTTCTTTCTGGTATTGAAGGCATATTGAATAAATAATTTATGGTTGTTCCCCAGTGTCTTGTCCGAGTTTCAATTTTTATTGGCTGAAATTCTGTTCAATTATTGTCACTATCAGTGTGGAAAATTTGGTCACGATTCAATTAATTGCTTTGGAGAAGAAGTGCGCTCCAATTATTATTTTTATAGTGTATTGGGCATCAAACCAAGTTTCTTCTTCGTGAACCAGTAATCCCGCCAGACCCTTCCTATGGGGGAGTGTCACGCCAAATTCTCGACAAAAAAAAAACGACTTTATTTATTTTTTTGCTCTGAATTCCACTTACACCTTCCAAATTTTGACTTTACATCCCCATACTCAAAATCGTGGCGTAAGCCCTGAGCAACACCTACGGACAGACAGACAAATGCTGGAAAAAATAATTAAGATTAATTCACAAGAAAGCCAGACACTTCCTCAATTTTTTCTTTTCTATCAGGAAGTGTAATAATGAAAAAAAAAAAACATGGTACAGAACACACACATGGGCAGCAACTGTAATTGTTTAGACTGAAAAGCTTTTAACTATGGTCAAACATCGGAAACGGGAAATCAACTCCAATGTTGGAACAGACATATATAAGAAATATACATAAACAAAATAAATTAAAGCCTTTTCTGTCTCTGAAAGGAATTGAAATATGAAACCATATATTCCCTGAAAACATCCGCTTTACCATATACCCTCCCGCCCCATCTTGCCCTTTTTCGTTGTGTTTCCATCAACAAGTTTTTGAGACGCCAAAAAGTTTACAGTGAAAAAAAAAATCAGGAGGTTCTTATACATAAGGTCATCAACTGTGTCTTCTGACCTTTTCGCCTTCAGGAAGAAAAGGGAAGTAGACAAACCAATCATAATGTTTCCAGATGTTGGAAAAGTTGGCGTTTACACCACATGACAACTTGCTGTAGCGAGTGTTGGTGGGGAGGGGGAGACAGTTCTCTTTCTCAATACATAACGTGGACCTTGTAATTAATGAAGTGCGTTGTTTCTTGCTTTTTTATTTTTTATTATCTCTGCCATCACATTTTTTTTTAATCCAAGTCTCCCCTTATCTGCCTGTCGTGTTTGTTATACCTCAGTGTTGAAATTTGTTGACACCACCATTTTCTTTAAGAAATTCTTCAAACCGAAACACGACTTTTGAATATTAATATATTTCTTGTCATGTTGTAAAGATCAATGTTGCTGAAAAGTTGTTCCCTTAAATCCCACGTACCATTTAAGCTTATTACAGACTTGATTTACACTTGTGTAGTTATGATTGAGGTAATAAGCTTGATTCAAGTTTGGAATGTACTATACTAACTTAACTAGATATTCCAAGTTTAATTTAAACTGGACGTAGGCAGTAGTGTTGATATTTTTGGCCGCTAGTGTCGCTACTGTCGAGAAGCCCATATGAACACCGTAGACTTTGGTTCTTGTTTGAAGGGGAATGATTGTGTAGATTGATTTGTGAGAAAAAATTAGCAATTTTATGAAAAAAAAACAAGAGGCAAGAAGATGACAATTAAAAATAGCTGAAAAAGTTGTGATAAACGGTTCTGTATCGAGCAATATAGAGAAAAAACAAAGAATGAAACATATTTCTTACATTGTTTTCTATTCTGGCAATATAATGGTCAAGTTAAGGCTGGACTTGTGTTTTAAACTAGAATTAAAGGTTGTTTACTACATGGATTATTATATTTTGAATATTAATATTTGAATATTATAGTTTAAGTTTGTAATAGTCATCTTGTTTCAAGGCTTCTTAACTCAAGCTTGATATGGTAAGCTTGCTGAAATCTTGTCAAGTGCCAACTAGTAAACGTAATTCAAGCTTGCTATGACAAGCCTCATGCAATCTTTTGCACTTGCGATGACAAGCTTGGAACAAGTTTGAATAATCTTACTCTGCTATTGGGGATATCTTCTCAATAAATTGTCCGACGAAACCTATCTTTTTTGATATGTTATTTTATTTTTATTTATTTATTTTTTGCGGCGAGAGCAACAAATGAATGTGAAAGAAGGGACACGTTCGGGCTACTTAAATAGACCATAGCAACATGTAGGGTCTACACAAATATCCAAAATATCTTTAAATTTATTTGAACAATCAACATGATACTTTCAAGTCGTTATGTCAACAGTATAGGCTATCTATACAGCTTATTCATGTACAGAATATCCAGTACAGACGTCCCAAAAGACTCTTAGGCAATTATGTAGAATTTGGTTTCGCGGGATACTCCAGGGGGGTTTGGTAAGGGTCCAAGTTGTGTAGAGGATATTTAAATGTTCGTACAGTAAAGCACCCTTAAAGATATACTGAGTTTATTAAATATATAGAAATCTGAATTTCAGTCAGTCAGAACTCATAGACTAATACATCCCTGCTTCATAACACCTTTCATCACTAATTCGGGGAGTCCCGGTTTCGGTCTATCTCTCTCTTCAAGTTTCTTTCCGGTAGATACGTCTTGAGCTCAATAATTTATTTCCTTAAACATAGTGATAAATTAAAGCTTCTGATTGGTTCATATTACCATATTTCAGTTAACACGAGATACTGAACCAATCACAGCATTTCAATTTACCAGGATCTTTCAGAAACTTTTTGAGTTTAGATATTTAGTCAATAATAGTACAGAGAGTTCGCCTCCATTCAATAATAATTACAAATTTCTTTCTGACTGTCAAGAAGTTTCTTCTTTCATCGGAAGATGTCTCTGATATCAAAAACTTACTCTCTTAAATATCCTGATAAAGCTTAACACTGGATTATTGTGCCATATTTTAGCAAACAGGAAATGTTAAACCAATCAGAATTTTAGTTTATTAGCATTATTAAGAAAATAAGACATTGAGAGATATCTCGCGGTGATGGAGAAAAGCTTTTCAAAATCAAGAGGAAATGCGTAAACGTTTAGGAATGTAGGCCACTTTAGCAGGTCCTTGAAGACATGTTTAAACCTCTCCATTCATCCCGATCTTGCAGTACCATATTCACTTTATTTGAGAGTGCGATCTATCAAGAAGTTTCATCCGTTTTCTTCCTCCTCTTTACCTTCAACGATACCTTTAATAGCATCCGTCAGTAAGCTACGAGCAACCATAGTGATATGAAATACAAATTGAAACAAGCCGTACAGTTTCTTCTATAAAATTGCATACCGAGTTTTTTACGTGGAAAGGAACAGCTGAAAAATGTACATAATTTCTGCGGGGACGGGAAAGTTCTAAAGTTTGTCCCTTGTCCAACAAGGTGGCAGCACAGTGCTGTCAAAAGCGTTGCGACCAGTCCACTATTTTCACGCCAATATGTAATAAACCTTAAAAAATGACTCAATCGACCCCATGACTCAAATTACCCCGATGTACCCTAGTGAAAATCTAAATGAAATTTGTTCAATTTTAAAGAAATGAAAATAGTACATAATACCTTTAAAGAAGTGTTGTAGCAATCAACATATTTTTAAAAATATAGACATGAAAAATCGCCGCCACTGAATATAAATTTTGAAAATCAGTATCTCTCAGTTTGCTGTCACGGTATCGATACCCTGTGTTGAAAACGAAAAGCCCTTCCCCCCCCCTCGTAAAAAAAGGGGGGGAAGTCTCAAAATATTTTTTGAGCCACTAAAAATTAAATATTAAAGCCATACTAATAGATATATGCACTCAATTTTATAGAAAAAAAAATAGCAACAGGAATTATTATTTTTTATACACAATCTGAATGAATGTTCCACAACATGACAAAATCGAGGTAATACCAGTTACAAGTACATGGTATTTTCTTTGGATCTGAGTATACAATGATATTCTAATTCGAAAATTGGTATGAATTAAAAGAGAATAATACTATTTTGTTTTTAAAATATAATATAAATTGGAATTGTAAGTTTTGTGCTACAGAAATGTTAAATTTTTGGAATGAGCTTCCATAAGGCTTCTTCTCCTTTTAACTTAACATACGTGATACGAGTGTGTGTGTGCGTGTGTGTATGTCTGACTGCACAGTAGATACAGTTGCCTTGCCCTATCATCCAGAGAAAATGTCAGTTGATTTCAGATGACAAGGCGAAGGAAACGCTTTTCCAACCTTTTTCGAAAAACGTGTTTCCTTCCCCCCCAGCCTCTTTTTTCCTAGCGGAGGGATGTGGCAGCTACGAAGATTGGATCCCATTATGAAAAGGCCTCCGTGGATGTTACATGTGACAGCTACCATGTATGGGAGCTCGGGCCGTGGTTTGATGTGTCTTTGGAATCTGAGAGAATATTTACGTGCGTGAGTTGTTTGCTGTGTAGTACGTCCGTGTGAGTGTGTGTGTGTGTTTTGGAAGCAAGAAAACTGGTATGCCTATATTTGGAACTACCCCCCTTCTCTATGACATTCCCAACATTTCACAAAAATATAAACGTATATATTTTTTTTTACCCGCCCGAATTATGTTACTTAAGTCACAAGACATGTAAAATTAAAAAAAAAAAGGAATGTAGCAAGATTTATTTATTCCTAAGCAATAGTATTAACATCTACTAGATACAAATGATTGTTCCGTTTGTATTAATAACCTTACCGGTAATTATTTTATACTTAAAAATTATTCTTGTTTTCTCATCAAATTGTTGACATTATTATCCAATTATACTACAATAGTTACTTCCTATATTTTAACAATTTTATGCTTTTGTTTTGTTTAACGATATGGCAATACGGAGTTATATTAATCAAAGGGCTGATATCGTTCACAAGGGAGAAAACAAGTCAATATCATTACAGATTTTCCTCAACTTATCTTCTCTCCTAGTTATTCCTAGCATCCATCTCTCCATTTCTCTTTGTGCAACTCTCAATCTTTGAGTCGTTTCACCGTTTCACAGCCGTCATCATCACAGCTAAGACACATTGATTATACAAACTTTACGTTTAAGATAAGTTGCTAGCTCGATTTTGAGAATAAAGTTCAGTCTTCCAAACGAGCTCCCAGCCATTTTACATCTTCTATTTATTTCATCAGTCAACTTGGCATTCGATGTTTTAAGCTGGCCTAGGTAAACATACTCATCAACTGTGCCTATTGTCTATCCGTGAATCTTTATTTCCTTCTTTGCAGCATGTTGATTGTACATTACTTTTGTTTTACTTACATTCATTTTAAGGCATATTTTCAAACTCTCAATGCATAGCTCTTCCATTCTGTATTGTAGTTCTTCTGCACTTCAAGCAAACAGGATTCTGTCATCTGCAAATCGTGAGCGATTAAGACATTCGCCATTTATTTTTATTCCAACTTCATCCCAGTTACAAGATTGTAACACTTTCTCTATAGGACCGGAGAAAATAGTTTTGGAGAGATTGAATCTCCTTGCCTTATTCTAACTTCGAATTAGTCATTCTCTTGACGTAGTCTAACGGCAGATGTGGCAGTCGAGTAAAAGTTTCGTAGTAATTTAATGTATGTGCTTTCGATGGCATTCATGTTCAACTGATATGAGTACTGCTGCTAAGGAAATCGAATCGAAGGCTTTCTCAAAATCTATAAAGTCCTAGAGATAGTGGAAGCTCATATTCATTAATTCGTTCCACAGCTTCATTCAATACTTGTATGTGATCCATTGATTTTAATCCACGACGAAATCCGGCTTATTCCTTTCCTTGGTTAAAATCTAGGTCTCGTTCAATGCGATTCAAAACAACTTTGGTGAACATTTTGTATGACAACAAACTAATTGATCTGTAGTTTTTGACGCGTTCTTTGTTCCCTTTCTTGTACAAGAAAATAATAATAGTATTATTTCAACCTGCGGGTATTTCTCTCTTCCTCAGGCACGTTGAGAATATTTTAGCAAGTTCCTCTTTCATCTTTTCACCTCCCCATTCAAACAAGTCTACTCTGAGTACATTTCCTGGCGATTTTCTGTTCTTCATCCCTCGAAGTACTTTATCCACTTCTTTCATTACGCAGATCTGAGATTTCTACATCATTTTCTTCTGAATCTTCTACTCCTAGTTCCTCATCGGAGTAATACCATTTTCTATAGAATTTTTTCGATATTTTTTTCTATAATTTTCTTCCTTATTTCTTTTTACGGTCCCATCAGGTTTCTTAACTGTCATTATTTGTTTTCCCTTATCATGAGTTATTGTTTAATTTTCTTCAGGTTCTTGCTTTTCTCGATTGTATTTCTAACAACATTTTCATTGCGTTTTCGTACATCCTCTTTTATTTTCTTTCTTAAGGTTTCATTTATTTCTATGTATTCAATATTCTTCATGTAATTTTGCTCTTGTTTCATTTCTCTTCTTTTCTTTATCAAGAGTTTTAGTTTCTTCTGAGATTTTGATCTCTTTTCTCTTTCTCAGATCTGCTATTTCCGTGGCTGTCTCTCGTACTATCTCAGCCAGTATTTTATTTCTGTTATTGATATCCTCTTGATCATCCAGCTCTTCTAAAACCTCTTCAAATATATATATAATTCACCGAATAGAACTATAAGACATCAAAAATTACATTTACAGAATGTTTCAAATATGATGATCGTACATTAAAGCGTGAATTCCGTACGTTGAAAAAAAAAATGATGTAATGACAAAACATGCGTAATTTCGTAGCTAGAGGACCCCAAATGTTGCACGGTATCTTCATAAATGATGTAATAATATGACAAGTAATAATTACATAAGGTTTAGTAAATCATAATCAAAATATACTCAAGAATTGAATTTTTAAAATTCACAACACACACACAAAAAAAATAATAACTAGCCTCGGGGAGATTTGAAGGTGATACCTTCCAACCAGCTACATAATGACCCCATCAATTATCTGTCCAACTGCGAGAATATACCTACGAAATGGTGTTTTGATTTACTGTGTATAATGTTATACGATAGTAGTAAAGCGAAAATGAAGTAGTTAAAACAAATAAAAAGGCAGGGCAATTCAAAACGATTCATCTGATTACAAATGCCTGTAACTTTTACGTTTATTGAAATACAGTGATCGTATGATCGCAGGATGAAAAAACAAACAAAATTCATTCAAAGTTTTCTTTGCGTACCTTTCAAATATTCTATGTGACTTATCTTGCTTACGCGGATGATATCGAAATAGTATTACAGCTGCCAGAACTTCGCTCTTACGTCGCTCCAGAAAAATATTTTATTTTAATTTAGAAACGAATAACTGACTAACATAAGATGCTCCATCAATTTCCTCCGGACGGATTCCCAGGGCTTTGAGGAAACTGATCAAGTTAAGTTGGATAGGACGGGTTCGGGACACTTGCACGGAAACCTGCCCCAGACCCAACGACCTTGGATGCGTCACAATATGGCTTTGTGACACTTGCACGGATCATTTAGCCCTCTTGATTGCGAGCTATTATGACTTTCTTCTCTCACAATTTTGTTCGTTTTAAGGTTCGTTTTTGTTCGTTCGAAAGCTGTTGACTCTGCCAATAGATGGCATCAGAATCTGCTTATCTTCCCCATTGTTTATTTACACAAATTTTAAACGAAAGTAGATCTTAGATTTCAACATAAAGGGGGCTCCAACTCGATAACTTTTTTTCTTTCAGCAAAATATATTCATCAGTAACAATCATATCTGTATACAGAGTAGCTACCATTTTTTTTTTTTTTTCAAAAATCGGTCGTAGTCAACTTACACTCCCTGTTGAAACATTAGTTGAGATGGAAGAATCCCTTTACAGACAGGAGGGATTCAACCGATATTCTTAATACAATTGAGCTTACCGTTATCTACCTAATAAGTTGACTTCGTATGTTTAGACACAAGAAATGGTATTTTAGGCGCCTAAAAGCTCAACAATTTTTTTTTTTTTAAAAGGGACTAATATTCGCCAACTGAGATCGTATTAAGTTCAAAGAAATAAACTTTAAATTAATTTTTATAATCTAGATTTTATTTTAAAAAAAACTTCTCTTTCCATTCAACCATAATCTCGCCCATTATTTATTTATTTATTTTCAAAGCTAGAATTACAATATTTTCAACATTGATACTTTGAAACCTGATACTTTTAGGGAATAAAAATTATTTTTACTTGTTTCTAACCCATAAGTAGGCCTACTGAAGCAAAGTTATAACATGATACTATTCTCAATATAAATTGTATTTTAATTCTTGTTCTACCATTCGAGAAAATCGATTCGTGTTCTAGCCTACCATTTATTTTCTCATGATTCGTGTACATCCCGTCCTCACTTTTCTATACATCCATCCATATAAAATAGCCATTTTCCTAAAATGGGGCGCAATTAACGCGATACACCTCTACACCTAGCTTCCGTGCAAGTGTCACCATCGAAAATTAAGCGAGTTTGGGACACTGACCTCTCCGTGCAACTGTCACTAAATTCACCTCCGTGCACGTGTCATTCCGGGCAAGTGTGACAAACTCGGATAGGACGAGGCATGTGTGTTGTCACCAAGTCCACTGCACTTTGAATGCAAATCTTGAGTTCATCAAGCATTGTCGGTAATGATAATAATCACACGCTATAAAATAAATAGCTGTGTTAATTCAACACAATGCAGCGATGTCTCAGCGTGGCTACCACTTTTTGTGTGTTAAATCAACACAACACAAGGTGTTGATTTCGGTACTGGGAGAAAAAAAAGTTAAATCTGCAGCGAGATTTGAACATGGGTTGTTGGGTTAGAAGTCGAGCGTCTTTTTTCTTTTTTTTTTTAAACCTTCTCAGAACATTACATTGAAATTATCTCAATACAGAGCTTGAAAAAATATCAAAATCGGTTTTAAGTCTCTCACGCAAAATGCTGAAGAACTTAAATATCACCTCCTGGGTAACCAGCTTTTTTTTTTTTTTTTTTTGAATTGGTTGTAAAAAGAAGGGAAAAACCCACAATAAACACAAAATAAACATTCCAAAACAGATGGTATCAGACAAAGTTCATGAATACCTATTCAAACAAAAGGAAACTAACATGTCTCAATATAGGACACGAGAGTAGTGGGCAAATTCCGCTTCCCGTCTTTCACGCGGGATGCTTAGGAAGTTGAAAATAACTTCGTGAGTATACCACTCAGCCGTATTAATGTCAGGTTTAGTCTTTAGGATAAATAACGTAACGGCGAACAACCAGATGACAAATTTGCGGCGTGTAGGGGGGAAGAATCGATACGCCGGTTGTCGATAAACGTCATTAAAATTAAGATCCTTGTAGTGACACCTAGTACTACGCCAATATAGGATTTTACACTTCTCCCATATGGCCTCTTTATGTTTACATTTCATACAGGTCTTCGGTCGCACCACAAGTCTTACAACGATCATCTTCACACATTCCTTTCTTTTTAAGATTGGTCCCCACTGGATCCAAATTATAACACTGGATGAACATGTGATGATGTAGTAGAGAATTATGTTTGAGAAAGTTGAGGTTCTCACATATGATGAGCCATTTTACTCCATGTCGATGTGGAGTGGCACTAAGTTCCATCGTTTCTTTTGCAAGAAAATATGAATAAAAGTCTTTAACTGTAAAGTCTTCCATTGGTATATTTCCGATGACCGCATAGGCAAATTCTAACATGATCTCAGAATAAATTGTTAGAGGACCTTGAATCGTACGAATGTCAATGGGGGATACATTACCCACGTGTTGAATGGCGATGAGAAAAGCATCATAAGATATATTCCCATGATATTCAGTCAACACTCGTACGAATCGGTGAGCCAGTAAGGATGTCGCTTGAATTTGAACGTTTTTCAGATTTAGACCACCCTTCTCTATGCTTCTGTAGAGGTCTGCTCTTGGGGCCCGAAGCATCTGTTTGTGCCAGATGAAAAATCCCAAGACTTTATGCACGTGAGCCCAAAATTTGTTTGAGAATACAAACAGTTGTAGAGGATAATATAGTTTACTTAATATATATGTGTTTATAAAGCGACATCGATCTAAGAGAGAAGATAAGCAAGTTTTATATTTCTGTAGTTCCGCCACTAGATTGTGAATCAAATTATGCCCCGTTTCTGTCATAGTCTGACGTATGTCGGCATACCACGTTATGCCGAGAACTTTCATTCACATGATCAGTCTCTTCGATACCCAGGGAAGCTAAATATCTAATTGGAGCTCTCAAGTTCATAGCTCTAGTTTTTTGCGGATTGATTGAGATGCCGGACACCTTAGAAAAACAATCAATTAAGTGTAATATCCGTTGTAATTCCTCCTCATTTTTAATACAAAAGTTTATATCATCCGCATAGATGAGACAACGGATATCTTTCTCCCATAATTTTATTCCCGCCAGGTTTCGATGTACAGCCTGAGCGAAAGGAGACATTATTAAAGCAAAGAAAATCCCGGCTGTGGCACAGCCTTGGAGGACTCCACGTTGCAAAGGTATACGATGTCCAATTAACCCATTTATTGATATCTGGACATATCTATTATTATATATCCATTGGATCAAGGCTATAAATTTTGGTGGAAACTTCATAGCACGCATCACCGAGAAAAGGAATGTATGGGAGACGGTATCATGAGCACTCGCGAAGTCTGCCTTTAAAAATAGGAACGGAATGGTTTCTCCCCTGTTAGTATATAATAACAGGTCACGAATGTTCATTA
The DNA here is from genome assembly GCA_022664845.1 of Lepisma saccharinum. NCBI lineage: Eukaryota > Metazoa > Arthropoda > Insecta > Zygentoma > Lepismatidae > Lepisma > Lepisma saccharinum. The sequence continues at coordinate 78,051 of JAGDQP010001462.1, forward strand.
GATGAATGTATATTGGGTTCATCCCCTGTATGCCACTTTGGCTATAATGCAACAGGTATGTTATTACACACTTAAGCCTATTTGCTATCACTTTCATAAATAATTTCGCATCAAAGTTCATCATGTGTATAAGTCTACAGTTCTGAATAGACGCAGTTTGATTATTTTTTTTTAACAACACGCCTATCGTTGTAAAAAAGTCGCCGATGTCTTTAGGGAAATTCCAAAAGGAATTGAATACCGGAACCATCTGATCCACTATGTAGACCTTATTTGCCACCATCCACTGTCCACACAGTCCATCCCCTCCCCCTTGAGAGTCTACATGGAGGGCGCACAGGGCCTGTTCCACTTCCTGTCGAGTAAAGGGTGCTAAGAGACATTTCGCATCGTCTTCAGATAAATGTGGTATATTTTTCAGATCGAATTCTTGTAGAAATTCGTCTCCGGAATCCCCAAATTTCGAAAAATGTCTTATATATTGATTCCTGATACCATCAAAAATTGTCTGACCTTTGTAAAGAGTATCCTGGTCATCGTTAAACTCTTTAATAAAATTTGCTTCCCTACGTTTAGAGTCCCGGATAACAGTGGCGATAGAGGCTGTCTCAAAAATGCCGCACTTGGTTAAGGTATTTCGTTTTTGTAAGCCTTTATATCGGTAAGACATTAATAGACGTAGTTTACTTTGCATTTTCCGCACTTTAGGAAGCCAAATTAGATCCTGCATGGCACGTTGATTATAAGCTGGTAACACTGCTTGGTAAAATTCGATCGTTCGTTTTTTATCCTCGTAGTGCACTCGTGTATATAATTTGTATTCACGAATAAAGGTATTTTTTTCCGTCGCCACACTTTCCATTCTTCACCACTTTTCCCGGAATAACTATTTGTAGTCTGTTTTAATGCCGCGGTTAAGTGACAAAAGGCGGGTTCGGCTACAAAATCGGCATTGAGACGCCACCAGTATGATTTCCGAAGAAATAACGGAACATTCCATTTCACATTTATTTGGACCATTGTATGGTCGGACATAGCTAGTTTCTCAGTTTTAACATTTTTTATAGCCTTCAGCATCACCGGGGTAAGGAGGATATAATCGAGCTTACTTTTGCAAGAATTGTTCATGTCTGTATACAGAGGTACGTAGGGGAAGAAATGATCCCATGTGTCCGTTAACTTTAAACATTCCGTCATTTGTGTAAATCCAGGGCTATAATTGTCTTTCGCCGTAGTCGCCGTACAATCGTATACCGCGTTCATGTCGCCTAACACTATTAGGTTTGGATTTTGGTGACAGTAGATATTTACTGTCAAGTTCTGAAAGGACGCTTCACGTTGTAATTTAACTTTAGTTCCACTTTCCATATAAGCCGTAAAAATTGTTAGGCCTGCAAACTGTATAGCGTACGATCTACCATCAATCGCTTTGTAGACATCGGAGACTTCAATATCCGCTCTAACCAAGAAGCCGACCCCGGTATTTTCGGTAACGTTTTAGTTTTTTAAATAATAATAATCCCTAATATGGAGATCGATAGATGATATCTCTTGTACAGCTAATATGTGAATGTTGGCGGACTTCAAAGTTTGAGCAAGGATGCTGAATTTCCCCTCACTATGTGCCCGACAGAGATTGAAAGTAGCGATGGTAAGATTAAAGACAGTGTTTGAGGTCTTAGACTCAGTCATTAGGGCGGTAGACATAAAGGGTATGATTAATGCAAGCATGGCGATCATAATTTTGCTCTTCTTGCTCTTTCCTCCCCCAACACTGGTGGGGAGTAAAAGTCCCCCTAAGATAAACACTGCAAAAGCCACCAAGTAAGCGGAGGTTAGAAAACAATTTTCTTCGTGTAGTTGCACCATGTTTCGAAAGTTTCACTTTATATACGAACATATAAGTCAAAAACCATCACCTGAAAACAGCACTACCAGTCCGATGGGGGGGGGGGATATTCGCCGGGTAACCTAGTTGCCTAAAGTTTTTGTCCCGTATCCGTTTGCACAGTTGACTTATTTTGGGGTAGTGGTCTTTTACTAGGAGAAGAGAAAAATTCACTCACCTCGGATTCTCGTTTTCGAGCAAGAGACCGCGTGTTATGGTATGGACCTACCGCAGTGTCTTCTTCCTCCCTCCTCTCCTCTGTTTCTGATATTTGACCTGGACCTTCTTGTGCAGATACCGCAAAAGACTGTACTTGGGCAAACTGCTCGCCACTGCTATTAGGAGGATGATTAATGATTAATGCGTATTAATGCGTATGACTAACACGAGCTTCAGCTTCTTCGTTTCCCTCTATCAAGGGCACACTATCATTAGATGTAACACAAACGGGAGTAGTACATTCACTTCCTATATTCTCCACTGACCCCCCGTTTAGTTCCACTGTATCAGCGCTATGAATATAGCGTTCGTCGTAATGACTGTTCGGTGTATACTTCCACTATCATCGACAGACGCTGTCTTTGCATTCAGCTCACTAACCTCGGGCGAATTCAGACACTCGGCAGGTTGCTGTGAGTCATTTACCCTCGTTTCCGTATTCAAGCTGGCTCGGCGTCGAAGCACCTGTTCTGACAGGGTAGGAAACTCAGAAAAATTTACATAAAAAGATGTTTCACATTGAGTTGGTGCATTTACTGTGTTAATTGATTCCGGGACTCGAGCGGGGGATATGTAATCATTTGGAAGAATCTGCAAATTGTAGAGTCCTAGTTTGAAGTAGCGTGGGGGTGAAGTTTTCACGTGTTCAAAGTATATGATCCTTCTGCCGTTGTATACCCTATAACGATAGGAACGGTGGTAACACTGTTGGATCCTTCTTATCCTGCCATAAAACTCTAATTGTTCCTTTAAATACGTATCTGGAAGCTCCGGAGGTACACTGTATACCACAAAAGAAATAACTTCTGGACTTACTTCGGTCACTGGGAAACTATGTCGGGTATTATCAACTATAAATTTTAATTCTCCATTACATCTTGCTATTAACTCTTGCACCAATTCTTGACCTTTAACCTTGAGAAAAACAACTTTTTTATAATAACGAAGTTTCAAGCTCTCTACGTCGTCCTCTTCCACTCCAATTTGATTGTAAATTTCTTCGTGTACGTCGCCTAAGTTAGGTCGTTGGTTTAAAGTATTAAAGTCTATTTTCAAGGTTCGCTGACGTTGAAAATGAGAAAAACTCATATCACCTCAGAAGTATCATAAAATTTCACTATCAAATGGTACAAACCAAAACCACAGGCCGTTCAAAGCACGACCACCACACACAATTCGCGATGGAGCGAAGTTGGAGCATGACCTCCTACCACGCCACCTAACTACGAACTGAGCGTCTTACCAACTTTTCTAAATTGTCAGACTGAAAAAAATACTCGGTGCAAACCATATTTATAGAACAACACTTGAATTAAACGACTACACTATAGATTCAAACACTGTAGGGGATCAAACATATGTTGTTGAACCTCCAAGACACACCAAGTTACTTGCACGACTTATCCCATGGTTTAATCACTTTCTTTTTGTCAATTGGGAACCAGAATATCCATTCATTGAGAATATTCCATTTCTATGTCAGCAAGCAAAATGGCGACAGCCAGACTCTTGACCTATATTATCGTAACAACTTACTTTCATAGAAATGGAACATATTCTCAATGAATGGGAATTCTGATCCTTAATTGACCAATGAAAAAGTGATTAAATCATGGCATAAGTCGTGAGACTAGCTTTGTTTGTGCTCTGGGTTCAGCAACATTTTTTTTTTAATTCTCTATACTGTTTGATTCTAGTGGTTTTTCTGTCTGGTGATTTAGCCTAGACGGTACAAAAAGTGGCAGCCACGCTGGGACACCACATTGTATTGAATTAACACAACTATTTTTTTTTACTGTGCACAATGTCCATTGCATAACCACACCAGAAGAGAATGGAAGAATTTAGATCCAGAGACCTTGGGGGCCACTTGCAAACTGAAAAACGATTTTCAGACTACGTTTTGTGCTCATTCTTATGCAAACACAATTTTGAACATTTTTCTCTATATGATTGCTGTTTCGTAGCAAACATAACAGCTATAATTGTTTGTGACTACCTGGATAATTTTGAATTGCTCTGTATAATCACCCTATCGAATACGAAAGCAAGCTCGAATCACTCACAACCAGAGAGATAACTTATAGCAAATTAAAGAAAACAGCAACTTAAAATGGCGAATATAAAATATCTAACAGAAAGAAAGAGAATAAATACTGACAAACGATATTCCCTAAGTAACAAAACTGGTCATCACACAAAGCTGATAAACGGATCCTGGTTACCAAGTCAGATTGTCACGGAATAAGAGGATTTTTTGTCCACATCACCGATGGATGGAAAGAATTACATCTCACTGTTTAAAGTGCCATCTGGTGTGTAACGTTTTAAGTAATACGAAAGAAATATGCTTATAAGTCTGGCGAATAGAAATTTGTAACTTATATTTTAAAATATATAATATATATACAATAAATTATATATTCCTTTTTGTAAATATACCAGTAATGAAGTTTTTTTTTAAAAAAAACATTATTTGTGTTATTTAAATGAATTACCTTCCATATTTTTCTTGTTCATCGAACTGTTCAAGAGTGCAATGAGATTTCTTTCGTTACTATGCAATATCCCTCCCATAATGCATCAGTAAAAAAGTATAATATAAACAATTGTACGACTTAAGAGCTTTTTTATGCCTTGAAATGAATAACAACGCACATCATATACATCCCACAAACATTTTCGCCGAGCGGCTGTAGCTCAGTTGTTTGGCTACGCATTGGAAAATCCCAGGTTTGAACCCAGCGTAAAGGTGAGATTTTTTTCTTCAGGATTTTATCTAAGTAACAGTAACAAGTAAACATACCATCATGATTAAAATGTCAAAATATGTGCACATGCAAATTTTGGCAACTTGAGCGCAATTACTTTGGGAGATATCGTAGTCTGATTTTTGTTTCTGGAGAGTGAAGAAAAAGTGTGGAAATACCCATATATTTGTAAAATGCTGAAAGAAATTGAAAGAAAATACATAGTAATGGATACTGGGTGGAGGTTGTGGGGAGTTCTTTACGGCCGCCATCTTGAAGTCCGCCATATTGAATCTCGATTGATTTTCTTAAATGGGAAGGGGGGGCCTGTAATTTTACTGGAAACACGTTTCTGAAGTCAGTTTTGCAGTAAATTTATTATTGTGAGAGATAATGCTGTGTCACATTAGTATAGCTTACTGACGCAATAGCCTGAAAACACTTTTTTTTTTAAAAAAAAAGTAATGAAGGAAATGTACACTAAATGCATATAAATTGTTCCTGATTATATTTCCATGTCGACCTTTAAAAGCGCTGCAACTTGCGAAAGAGGTAAAAATGACCACCACCATCTCGCTTAACATAAAAAATCCTCTGTCATTATACAGTTCCAATATACAATATGCAATATACAATACAATTCGGCGGTATCCCTTGCAAGTACTTCTCCGAGGTTTCTGGATCGATAATCAAAAAAAAAATCGCTTAGGGAAAGGGGTCGTGGGGGACAGCGTTTCCAGTCGTCCAGGTACGTGTCACCTTTGGCCAAGTTTGTACAGGGAGATAGATCTCCGTGTGAGCAGCATTGACACCGTCCTTCTTTACTATAAACTACTGGAGGGAAACTGTAACGGAGCAATACCTAAAGTCTAAACTATGACGGTACAGTGGTTGTCTTGAGACGTAATATATTTTATTGAAAAATCGAACAAAACAGTTAATTTCTTGCAATATAACGATAAATATGGCTCGAAAGTTATCGAGTGAGATGTTTTCAAAACATTTTGGGAAATGTTAATTATACTCGCTCATCTCAATGTTTGTAGACCGCAAAAAATGAAGGCGGCTTAGTGTACTGAAGGTAAAATTAGTAATTTGAACCTTTTAGAAATCTGTTTATAAAAATATGTCTGTGTTCAATCTTTGCTATAACTTGGAAAGCTTGTTTTTGTTTAGAAGAATAGTAGAGAGCATTTTCTTCGTGTCATTCGTGGGATCGAACCCACGACCTCCCGATAGCTACACCAATGCTCTACCACTGAGCTACGGTGGCTCGGTTTTTGAGACAAGAGTTTTTTACTTTATAATGCAACTAATGTGAGTAGTTCTTTTAATTGGTATCACACTGCTGGATGGGAATGGAAATTGGGAGATGAACGAAGAGTCGAAAGCAGGACCAGTAGCTCAGCAGAGTAAGCTTCAGTTAAATTTGTTCCAAGCTTATCATAATCAAGTGAATAAGCTTCGTAAAGTTTGTCATGGCAAGTGTAATGCTTGAATGGTAAGTGCTCAGCAGCAAGTGCTGTGAAGGATTATGCGCCTGCTCGGTCCGTCTGTCCGTCTGTCAACAACTTTCAACTCAGAAACTACTACGGCTGGAAAGGTCTCGGTGAGACCCGTATTCATCCAGATTACCGGTGGAGCACCAAAGATAGGGGCGTTGCCAGATATGGGGGAGGCAATTCATATTTTTGATACTACTAATGCTAGGAAGGTGGTTGAGATTTCGTTGGAAAGGTCTCGGCAAGAGTAGCTCAAGCCAATTTCATTCACCCAGACTGCAGGGGTACTTTGGAACTAGACGAGTTCAAACCCGTATCATTTATCTAGATAGCAGGAGATGTTCCCGAATTCCTATAGGGGAATTTACAACTTTGGAACTACTAGGGTTAGGAAGGTGGTTGACGTGTCGTTGGGAAGTTCTCCGCGCGAACATTGATGATATAAATAAGATGCTCGCTGCGGAAGTCAGCGGTAGCTTATGTGCACAGCCTCCCGGCTGAGCTCCGCTTCAGTTTTAAAAATTAAATTTGTTAGAAAAAATCAAAAGCGGGCCTCGAAACACAGTTACCAGTATAGACCTATTTCTGATTCAAATAACTTAACTATTCGCTATAAATAACTTTCGCAAATACTGGTTAAATCTTCAGTGTCTTTTATATCTGCTACTTTCTTTAAAAAAAAAAAAAGATTAAAAATTAGTTTAAAGTAACTATCAACATCTGGTGACTTCCATAACTACTAAATTATTTTGCTCTTTTTTTTATTATTATTATTTGATAAACGAATTGCAAAATGAAACATTTGTCATGAAGAAGAAGAAGAAAATAACCAAGAATTATTTAAAGAAAGATAAAGCGGGTACGAACATTATAAAGACCAAGATCAGATAGTAAAAGGCATTCTAGTTTGCCTAATTTGGCGAAATTTATGTCTTAAATTATGTTGTTGGTAAAGACGGGAACCATGTTGTGGTGGTATTTCTTTTTGTCTATATTTGTGTCTCTTTGTATAGGTTGAGAAAGAGAGAGAGAGAGAAGGGAGGGGGTCTAAAAGGTGGGATAGCATGTTAAGTACCGAAAAAGAAAAGAAAGACAGAATTAAAGTAAATACAAGTAGCTAACGTTAGATGAGAAACAAAGATTATATAAATTATTCCTGACACGACAACCAATGGAACGCGAGTAGCGCGAACAGTAAAGAGGAGGAACCGAATATGGTGGAAGAAGTAGAGTAATAAAACGGGTGAAAAGAAAAGAATAATAAAGATAATGATAATAAGAATAAAAAAAACAATAACAAAGAAAAAGGAAAGCAATTATGAAGCTTGAGAAATTGTCGGACACATGGAGGAAGCGACCAGACAGAGGGCGGAGTTCGTACGTATGTAGGTAAAGAAACTGAGCAGTGTTGCCAATGGAAAAAGATTTATCCCAATGAACTGTTTTTGTTTGTTTAAAATGTAAAATTAATTCGAGATTTATTCTTGAGATATTTGGTGTAACTCAAAGCTTCAGGATGTATATTTCATATGCTTTATTGAAGTAACTTGATGTAAAGAGCAATTAGCCAATCACAGCGCTTATGTGTCTTGATTGATCAGTTCAAATTATTTTGATAGCCATTCAAATATATTTCTTGGTCTTGTTTGTTGATTTGTCTCACTGTATTTCTTACAGAGCGAATAACACAATCCCTGCTCGTCTTTGCTCTTCTTTGTCGGTTTCCTCCTTGAGTATTATTCTGATTGGTTGGTTGTTGAGCTTTGCAATTTCTTTCGAATGTGGGCTCTGAAAGACACTACCTTGTTTTGTATATCCCACTCTTCCGTTTTAGGTATCAGCAACAATTGCTATGAAGCCGCTTTTCCGTCTTCTGTCGACAACTTTTAACTCAGAAACTATTAGAGCTAGGAAGCAGGTTGATGTGTCGTTGGAAAGGTCTCGTCGAGATGGGTTCACACCCATATAGATCATATAGATTACAAGGGCGGTTCCGGAGTTTGGCGGACAATTTATAACTTAAGAACTACTAAGGCTAGGAAAGTGGTTGAAATGTCGCTGGAAAGGTCTCGGCGGGACAAGTTCAAACTTGTATCATTCATCCTGATCGTAGTTGTGTGTCCCAAGTTCAGGGGGTCAACTGTCAACTCAGTAATTGCTAGGACTGTGAAGGTATTTAAGGTGCCATTGAAAATGTCTCGACAAGACGATTTCAAACCAGTATAGATAAACCTGATCACAGAGGCGAGTTCTGAAATACGAGGGGAGGGGGAGGGTTTTCAAACCAGGAACTTCTAGGGCTAATAAGGTGATTGAAGTCCCCTTAGAATCTCATATGCTCGTTTAATACGTTAATAATAATGAAATTGATGCATATTAAGTATCTGCCCATTGTCTTACTTAACAATATTTCAATAGCACTGTTGAATTTGGCAATAAATACGCCAAATTGCTAAGTACCCAAAGGTTTCAACTGTTAATAAAAATGTTTATATTTGTGTTGCTCTAACCTCTAGAAATGTTATTTTTAGGAGGGGGAATTAAATAAATTAACTTACATTTAAATGTGTGTTGTACAACTAGAGCCAGGAGAAAATTTTAGATATCCCGAAAAAAACAAAAACGGATCAGTCAAATTTCAGTAGCTAAACATCTGGTAAGGGAAAAAAAGTAGTAACTAGCAACACTGAAAAGAGAGAAGGAGAGTTGTTGAATGAATACCGGCCTAATTACAGAGAAGTTAATTAAGAGTAAAACCGTGACACGGCTGTTCTTTGATTATTCTTAATTTATACATATTTTTTTTTATTTCTATTTTTATAATCAAGACAATGTAAATACATACTCTCTTTTTTTTATTTAACGTTGAGCTAATCAAATGCATGTTGTGCATTGGGTATTACATGGGTATAATATAGAAACAATACAGCTTGCCTCCTCTACTTCGGTCGCCTTTCTTTTGTTATGTTAATTATAATCAAGAAAAAAGTGCAGAAAATGTTTCTAAGGTCAGCAAAAGCGTAGAACTTTCGGATATTTTGTTCATGTTCTCGTTGCCATGCGTTGGGACATTCTTCGCGGTTATGTATCTAGTGCGCTGATTGCCTTATTTCTTTTTCTTGTAAGTTAGGTTGGCTCTTACCCATTCGTGTTACCTCTTGTCTCTTATTAACTTCTTTTCGAGTCCTTTTCTTTCATCCTTGATTCAGAGATCCTGGTCGTGGTCTTGGACTCATTCTTAAGCTGTTGTTGAAGAGAGTGTGGGTGTGGGGATCAGACATGTGGATGAACAGACCATCATGAAAGATGATAATAGACGCGCGCGACCTCTCTCATCAAGAGCGGTGAATCATCATTATTTTATGTAGAATTAATGATGTTCGCTGATGATGCTATAAGAGTGTGTGTAGTGGGGGGGATGAAAGGTTTCCCAGAAGACGACGTTCTTTGTTCCATTTTTCTTATATCCTTTTTCCTTCTTTTGTATTCTTCGTTTCACTTCTTTTTCCCCGCCGTTATAGATTCTTTGGAAGACGTGATGCCCTTGGAATGGTCAAGCCCTCATCCACACTTACCTACCCAGTTATCTAGTTGGCCATTTCTTTTTCATTCGTTGGTGGTAGTTCATTTTGTGTTGCTTAATCTTTTATTTTATGCTATTTTTTTTCTGCGCGCTGTACCAGTCGTTAGTTTTTCTTTAATGTCTTGTTTTTCTTTTTATATGAAGTACAAATTTGATGCTTGGCTAAGTAGTTAAATGTGAAAGAAAGTACCCATTACCATAGTTTTGAATTAGTTTATCTGTAAGCTTTTCTTAAACTTACATTTATAGACCATACAGCCATCTATCGCCTAAACTGTCACATGTCAGGGCATAATTGGAAACTATTTCGGAAGCAATGAAAGAGAAGTGCTTTTCTCTAAGTACCATTCCGACATTCGCCTGATAAAATTGAAGGAAAACTCTGAAAATTCTTAGTATAATATTGAGATTAGAGTAGCTGGGAATTTATTTTTCAGTGTCAGTAATACATGGCTAGTTTCTCATACAGAAGTTCAGCATGTCAGTTATTTAAAGTTTCATAGATTTGTGATGGTGGGTGCCAATAATCAATCCTATGTTCTAATTATTTTATCACAATCAATATAATTTATCCTTATTCTAGTACTAATGCTAATTTTCCTTACCTTAAAACGTCAAAGCATCTTCTCTTAACAAAGATTTTTACTCCGTCAATATCAGAAGCTTTTAGAAAGAAGGAATGCCTGACCTCTTTTGTCCTTCAAAGTAGCCACAGTAATTTGGTGCGCGCATTCCAGTGCCTCCTTCCATGTTTCAGGGCCATCTGAAGCACAAGCAAGGTGGCCGTAACAATAGACCAAAACATTCAGCGTCATACCAATAGTTGCATTCCTCGCATCGCATCCTTGTTTTGCTTCTTCTTCTTCTTTATTTATTCATTTCTTCCAATATATATGTAAAATTCTTCTTTTATATTTTTGCTTTGAATATTGGCATGTATGCAATTAAGTTTCAGATGAGATTGCTTCTTCAGTTAAAAAGCGTAAGAGTATGTAGAACATGCCTAATCATTGCCTGTCATTATTAAATATTGTTGGTTGAGATTAGCTTGGCTAGACACGTTTATCAGGGCAATATTGTGTCAGTAATAGCTGGATCAAGTCGTCAGCCATTGCTCTATCTACTCAACAAAGTACTCAATATTCTTTTTATTGATCGACCTCCTTCGACGATTCTCCCAGGAGTACGAAAAAGAGACCCCCCCCCCTTCCCCGGGAAAATTCTCAAGAACGCATGAAACCTAGAATCATACCTCGCACAGAGAGAAAAAATACACTTCACAGAGGAACTTTTCTGAAAGAACGTGAATCCTTGAGCCGGTCGGGACCGCAGTGGGTCAATGGTAGAGCCCTTACCTCTGGTGCTAGGGGTCGTTGGTTCGATTCCTGCTCTTGCCATGTGGGCTTTGTGGTGGACAAACACCGAGTCCGTGGGTTCTCTCGGGATTCGTCTCCTACTTTCTTCATTCCATTAATTCATCCCATTAGCATCCATCTGGCCTAAGCCAAAGTTACCTAAAGGGCTTAAAAATAAATTCGAATTCACTCGAGCCTGTCATGTTGTTCTTTCTACTTATATACAGAACATTACAATCCATCATGTCCTTCCGACAGAATGTAATGATAAACCACGATCAGTTCACCTTGTTTAGGGAGCTTTTGCTTTCAAATATGACGTCAGGAAGAACGTACGTCATCGTTATTTTAGAGTTTAACTTCAATGACTCAGAATTCGGAAAACTGACTTGATACCCGTGAAAAGAGTTACAGTTTTCATTTTTAATGGTAACCTCGTGCAAGATCATTTTAAAGTTAGTGGAAAGCAAGGATCTCTAACAATAGATGGCAGCACTAGCTCCGCTTGTCTCAAATGTATTTTTTTATTGCACGCAATTGCAATGCTACTCCTACAAATTCAAGCCTAGAGAAAAATACAATCAACTTTAACACTTTATTTGTCTATGTCCTTCCCGTGGAAGGGTATGTTATTTCTGTACTTCAACATGCTTCAACAGTGAACAATTTCGTCACCAAACAAAGCTGGCCGCATGTTGAAAACAGCATGAAGTTTTATATTTTATTACCAGATGGATATAGGATCGCTTGAATAAACATCGGTTTGCCCATATGGATCGACATTGACCACTATAAACATCGATTACCGACATAGATCGATATTGTTCCATATCGAATGTTCTATTTTTGTTTTATTTTATTATGAACAAAAAGTTTTGTAGAAAATCGATTTATTTTTCGCAAAATACTTACTATAGTTTTAAAAAATAGGTAAATTAGTGATAAAGATAATTGATGTCGATCCAACATCGTCTGCGTCAGCGGCCAACGTGCATTACTGGGGACACTATACTGGGGAAGGCTCAGGCAGGGATAGGGGAGGGGAAAGGATTCGGGAAGTTGTCGACAAGGCCCTATTTTGAAGGTGTCATTCCGACATTTGCCTGGTGTGAGAAAAAAGCCTGGAAAAACTCAGTCAGGATAGACGGCCAGTTTGATCGACCCCACGACCTCCCGAATGCTACGCCAAAGCTCTACCATTGAGCTACGGCGGCTCGGTAGTATATTACTAGTCTTTTAGTAATTAAAAGATAATAATTACTAAAATTGTGTCTAAAAGTAATCATGATTTAGTTCACGATAAGTACTTAAGCCAAGGAAAGAATGCGGTTGGCATTTATTAACTTTTTCTATCATTCCTTTCGAATACAACTTTAAAAAAAAACAAGTTAGATTTTGTCACAAATAATCACCGTAAGTTTTCAAATAATTACTACATTAATTAACAAGAAGAATACTTTTTTAAGGCAACTATAAGAATAAGTATATGGCTTTTCCTTTGAGATGAGAATTTGTTGCCCGCACTGTTGTGTGACAGACACATTTTCAAATTAAAAGTAACTGAACCAAGCACTTCAATCTGGAGAAATAGAACACTCAACCACGGCTGTATTTCAAAATTACGATAAAAAAATCCTAGGAGTCCAGCGAAAAAGGGAAATTCATAACAACTTTTCTACTTTCCAGGTCAATTCTTTCTTCTCTAAATAACAAGAACTTCCCTCCATACCACCTAAGTTTTATTATTTCCTAATATATCGTATCTCTGCTCCTAATCATTGAAAGCTACTTTTGGCTTCTTACTATTTTTTTTTCTTAACAACTGCTTTCTTCTATAGTTGGCAACCTTGACAGCAGGGACCTTTTTTCTGGCCAATGGCTACCTACTTTCTTAGGAGACATTTCGGCACCAAAACTTTCGCATGAGATGAAACACGAATGTTCATCTTGAAAGAATTTAAATAACAGAACACACACACTCCCCTCCCCCTCCCCATCACACACATGCCTTTTTATTGTCCTCACGTTCTATAATATATTTCAAGGTCAAGAGGACTATATTTCCTCCATCTTCTCTTTTTGGAGACTTTGCAAATTGCTAATTTCTTTTCTCTTCTTTTCTTTTCTACATTTCTTGAAGCTATTACTGTGTTCTATTAACTAAATATGTTATCTTCATTGTTATGCAGAACATTAGTTTTTTTTTTTTTTTATTGTACATCTCCATAGAAACTCTTCACCTGGTAGCCTTGATTCTAGACGGAATAATTGAAAGCTATAATTACATATATGGTGAGGTTGCATAAAAGAACAATTTCAACACTAATTACATTCAGGTTACTTCTCCAAAAACGATTACACGGATGAAGATATTAGCATATAATAAACAGACTTAAAAAGAAAAAAGAAAACTGGTAATAGAGAAACTTACCTAATTTTGGAAGAAATAATATTTTTACTCAAAATTTAATAAAAGGTGAAATTTAATTTCTTTATTTTTGTTTCATAAGTTTTGATATTTTAAACTAAAAAGATAATCTCGCCTTAGAAAAGAATTAGTTACTTCAGAAACGTAGTTCTAACTAGTAAATTAGTAAGCTGATTGAATATATACAGTGTGTTCCTAAAGTTCTGCACCAAATTTCATTATTCACATCAAAACAAGAATAAAAAAAAATCTTTGAAGAAACGTCAAAAATGTGTTCTCACAGTCATAATTAACCAAATGTGTTGCGGCAGCGCCCAGAAAAATAATCTTGTAAGACGCGTGGGCTTAGCAAATAAGAAATTGAAGTAATAGCAAGGCAGTGATTCCGCGAGATTATCTGTGGGGGGTGTCACCCCCCCAATTCTCGACAGCACTCCCCAACTTTAAAATTTTTAATGTGAAAAATTAATAGAAACCTCAAAACATAAGTTACACCATCCCAATTTTGACTTTACACCCCTGAAACTGAAAATCCTAGCGAAAACCCTGTAGCAAGGGATATATTGGAGCTTTGTAATTGGGGAAGTGTCGCATAGAGGGAGGTATTCCTTACGTATTTCATCGTCGCAGTACTTTTAAAGAGACACTACTGTATATGTACACTATATATGCAAAATTGTTGTTAATAAAAATAATTTCATATTAATTACAAAGTACCTTCAATCATTAAATCCCCTCCTCCGTCATGTCATACCCTCTGCTTTCTTGAATTTAAGACCTACATCCTCTTCCTATTTCGCCCTGGTGCCCTATTGTCAGCTCAACCTCTTGTGCCACCCATCCACTATCACTTCAACACTGACCTTTTGCTGTGTCTGCAAATGTTAACTGATAATTTGTTCCATCACTCCAGCATAACGTCTGAAATTCCCCTGATTATTATCAACAAGATACTGCACTACCACACTTCAGTCGGTACGTTTGTTCATCTTTAGGTATCCTATTACCAGAATATTGTATCGGTAGGTATGGGACCATTAAATGGCCATCCAGGTTCCCGGATCTAACCATGATCGGTTCTTATCTGTCAAGTTATTGGAAGGAAATTTTATATTGGGAAAGATAAGAATTGAATACCATTTCCAGCAGTACATAATCCGTGCACATAAGTCAGTTCCTAAAAAAACGCTAATACGAATAACTTTTGGATTGAAAGAGCTCTCTCTCTCTATTTGAATGACTTAAGGTGCAGTTAAGTAACAATTTTACAGTGATTCATTGACAGCAAATTCATGAATTATAAAATTAGAGCGTTCTACAGGCCGGATGCGCACGCTGTACCCGCTTTAGACCCGAACTACATATACAAGGGTTGGAAAAAATAATGGAGACCCAAATTCTTAACTGCATCTGTACAAAATACATAGTCCATATTTGCGTATGGGACATATTTTGTATGCAGTATTATTATGTATTATATAGACTGTAGTTTTGGCGTAAAATGTGTGCTCCCATCCTGTAGAGGACTTGTATTTTATAATTCATAAATTTGCTGTCAATGAATACTACGGCAGTGATTTTCGATGAGTTTGTCGTAACTGAATTTGCTGTCGATGAGTTTACCGTCGACCAATTGAGTTTATCGTCGATGAGTTTACAGCCAATGATTTGTTGTGTTCTGTTGACGAAGTATGCTGTCGTTGCCTTATCTCGTCGATGATATGTATTGCCGAGGATTCGTACTGTCAATGACTAGTTGTAGAAGGTTTTGTTGTCCATGAGAATGAGATGTAAAGAAGACAGGTGTGGAATAGAAGACTTGTAATATATAGGCCTATTTAAATCAGATGATAAGGGTCATAGTAAAGGGTGGTAGGTAGAGGATTGAGGCAAAATGGTTGTCTTTGGTTTGAGAACTAGAAGAGATTGTAAAAAAGAAGCTTCAATAACAAAGGATAAATTACATTCGGTGGAAGAGAAAAGGAATGTATTATATTTGCTGATGCTATGGTTCTTCAAAGAATCTAACATCACTTGCAAAGAACATGCTGTTAAAAGAGCTAAGCAAAAGTAGTGAGGAATATGGAATAAAAATAAAAATGAAAAGAATGGCAATGGGAACAAATAAAATAATCATAAAAATTAGAAGATAATATTTAGAACAGATATAGCCAGCTAAAAGTGTGTGAGAAGTATTGTGTATGGATATGAAGTGTTAAACCTGAAGGGAAGAATAAAAAAATGGCAAAAGAGTCGTTCACTAAGAGAAAGAATCATTTATTGGACAGATGAACAAAAAGTTGAGAAAACAATTGGCTAACGCTTTATATGAAGGCGCTGAATGGTGCCGAAAAGTGGACGCTACACGCTACAGAAGAATGGAAAAAGACCATTGAAAAGATTCAAAATGTGAACATAAATAAGAATGGTAAAAATACTGGAGAGGGGGGAAGAGAGAGAGAGAGAGAGAGAGAGTAGAGAGATATCTTCAATATTTAAGACAATAAAGAAGAGACAATGTAATTAGTTAGGACATTGCTTGTGCAGGGAAGATACTGAGTGAGGGATGCCATTTAAGGTATGTTGAGGAGGAAAAGAAGAAGAAGACGGATGCAACTCCTTGACAGCATTAAGTAAGACAAATCGTAAGCTTAAACAAGGAAAGAAGCACAAGTTCGGAGAGGGCTTAATATGCCTCTACAGAACCTGCCACTTCCAGGAAAACAGAACTAATGATACAGTAGGAATACTTGTAGCTATCAATGGGCGCATTCAACGCACTAAGGTAGCATTAAGCGCTGAGAGAGCGCTTGAATCTGATTGGTTTACCTATAGGTAGCATCCAATACGATTAAAAGAGCACACAGTGCTACCTTAGTCTCGTAAATGCGCCCAATGACAGCAGGCTTAGTAAGAACTTTAAAGATTTTTTTTTTCGTGATAACTTAAGTTCCCATAATATTTAAATCGTGTATGAACACTTAACAGGTTTTTCTGAACATTCTTTATTTAAACGACAATAAAAAGCAGTTGTATATAAATTCTAAAGCACCATTTTATTTCTCACTCCCTGGGAGAGAGAGAAAAAAAAGGGTTACATATACATGATCCTAAATTATCTATAATGTGTCAATTATAACTCCACGAAGCATGGTTTCACAATATGTTTATAATGACAAGTTATTACTACTACCCGCTTTCGACAAACCTGCAGACGCTATCACCAGGATTCTGTGCTTTTCTTTCTCTCTCTCTCTCTCTCTCTCTCTCTCTTCATCAAAATATAAAATGTGGTAGTCATTTATGAATGATTTATGCTCAATTCAAGAACTGGTAACACATTTTATGTCACATATGAAATATGTTGCAAGTGTTGACCGTGGCTGTCTAACAGGAAACTTTATTATTCATATCGAAAGGTAAATTATTCTCCCGCCAAGTCGCTCCTATACCGTCAGGTATTGTTAATAGGTTTAAGTTAACGCTCAGCAAGCTATTGAACACTTTTTTTTTATTGATAGCATTTTATTTTGATATTGATGGTAATTGGCGTGAGGGTGACGACTTGTAAAACTTTCCCTCTACGTAAAAATTTGTAATAATAAAAAGCTTTTTTTTATTATTATTATTTGTTATTTGACTATCACATACACACACGCGAATTAATGCAGGACATTTTTCTTCTTCAAAGAACTCTCGTATTATGAAGATAGTTTTTGACCAATAACTATTTCTTTACAGTTTGCGTATTCAAAACGGTACAAATTCCCTTACATGTAAGATTTTAGAAAGTTTTTAATTTTCGCGGTAGATTGAGTGCAAGGTTATATGTATATAGCTAATTTAATTAATTAATAAGTATACATTATTATTTTGTACGCTGGTAAAGTAAACGTTGAATTTATTACGGTAGGCTACAATTTAGGGGGGGGGGGGAATAAAACTCACTGAAAAGTTTTGATATTTTAAGTCTTGAACGCTGAAATTTTTTTCTAATAAATTCCTGATATATAAACAAGTATATAAAACAAATAATATCATAGAATGTTTTTTTTTTATTACTGATATTTACTATGAGATGATGAACCACTCCTCAATCAATCGAGTGTAAAAACCCACAAGATTGCATTCTGCATCATTCAAATTATCAAAAAAATTAAAAAAATCTTTTTAAAGACATACTTTTCTTAAATAATTCGTACTAAGAAGTAAAACAAAAATGTTTATGCATGACTGAAAAGAAAAGCATGAGGCGCGCTTTTATATACAGTCACTTTATAAATTCTTGAATTGATACGCATCATGCTTTTCTTTTTATTCATGCATAAATTATGTTCTACGTTTTAGTACGAATTATTTAAGAAAAGTATGTCTTAAACACTTTTTTTTTCGATTACTTTTTTTTTTAGTTATTTCGATGTTCGGTTACTTTTTCTTGAGCTGTTTCGTGAACAAAATTCTAAAGTGTTCTGCAACCAGTCAAACCATACATTGTTGCGGCTAGTATTTTTTTAGGATAAAGACGTCCATGTTAAAAATATTAAAATATGCTTATAAAATATATATAATTAATAACGGAATATTGTATTGTCACCCGACTTACGTCACTGTGCAAAATTTCATCATTTTATGAAGTCAGGAAATGAGTTAAATTAACGTTGCAAGATTTGAGGACACTACGAACCATGGTGAACTAAAGAGAAGAATGTAATGAAGATATTTTTCGTATTATTTTCCTGTAAAGTTGAATACCAAATTTATGCTTGAAGAAAATTCTGTGTATATAACAACAAAACCATTCTTCTTCGTGTAGTTTGAAAATTTCTTGAAAGACATATTTTTCTGTTTTCCTATCTGAGAAATTTGTCCCTTTAATTTTAAAACGTTGTGTATAACCGAAGAATATAATTAAAACCAACTAAAGATTTTATTCAGAAACTTAAGTTATAAAAATTTCCAATAAAATTGTCAGGTATATAACTGTTTAAAATTAAATAAACTTTGAATATATACCAAAAGCATCACTGGTGACCTCTATTTTCCTCTCCACAAAATAGATCCTCTTCAGCTTTCGTGAACATAGTCCGTGAACTGGCAACATTTATTTTCAGAATGTCTGAGAGATTTAGTACTTGAGTTCATATTAATTGTTTATTTCCATGTTTTGATTACCTGTCCTGTGCTGAATGATTCGTCATTTCATAACATGTCCATTTCAGGAATGTAACAAACAATTTATGTAAATATTTTTTTTAAAGGAGAGAGAGAGAGAGAGAGAGAGAGAGAGAGAGAGAGAGAGAGAGAGAAAGAGAGAATAACCTTCCATTGAAAGCAACGATTAAAAATGTATTTTGATCCTGGTTGATAGCTTTTCAATGGATCATGTCACAAAATTGTTCGCTTATTATTTCAAAACGTTTTGAGAGTGGCAAACAAGGCAATCAACATGTGAGATCCAAATTTATCGTTGAATAGAAGATAGAGTAGAGGCAGGAAAATTGAGGTTGTCGGTGAAAAGCAGGGTTGCCAACTCTCAGTGATGAAAATTATCATGATTTTTTTTATCTTGGTATCTTTGCGCAAGAAACTTAGTTTATGTTTTACAGGTTCTTGTTGAACCAATTATAAATAATAAAAAAAGTACTTGTTAATAGATTTTAAAGGGAGACATTGTGCAAATTAAGCAGAAAATATTAAAGAAAACAAGAAATAAATTTTTAGTCACCGCTCACTACATAGAGATTCATTTCTTTATAAATTGGAGCTTAGCTGTTAATATTAATATATAAAGTGTTTGATGTTATGCTAATCAAAATTTGCATAATTTTCTCTGAGTATTGTGGTGGTATGATTTTTTTTTTAAATTTTACTTGCTACTCAAAAGCGTTCTTCATTTTTTGGTAACTAAATCATTATGGTAATTTGTTGCAGACGTTAAGATTTCTTCTTTTACAAATACATTTCTAGGTAATGCTTCAAGGATAAACTACTCAGATTAAAAATATTTCCAACAATGTAATTAAGAATGTCAACGTTTATGCATAGATAGAATGCACCACTTGAAAAATCTGTTCTTTCTCAAGGGATTTTCAGTTTATTTCAAGACTCTTATTAACATATTCCTATTTTTTTAAAAAAAATCCTGGCGGTTCCGAAAATTTCATCACGGATGGCAACACTGAGCTCTTTTCTTCCTGTGACTACAGTATTTTTGTTCTGGTATCTTTTGAATAAGCATTTCTTGTTCTCTCTCCCTCTTTCTTCGGCTCTCACCACTTTATAATGCTGACTCAGCTGTATTTTTTTTTTTGAAAAATTCAAAACCTCTTTTGCTGGTCTCTTATTCACTCATACAGCTTTTGTTCCAACATAATTGATACTTTTAGATGGAGAAGATAGGCCAGGGCTCTGTGCTCATTATATACTCTGAGATCTTTGGTTAGAGAAAGGAGGTTGGGTTGTGAGGTTTACCCCAAAGTCATCATGACTTTGTAAATATGGACTGCAGCTTATAACTAAAGGAAGCACTTGAACTGTGGTCTCGGTTATAAGAATAGAAGAAATGAGTCTTATATAAAAGGAACAGAAGAAAATGAGTCTTAACTGTGGGCCTTCCAGTATTAAGAAAATCATAACCAACATTTTTTTTTTTTCGCAATGTTTAATGAAATATTTTAAGCAATGATTTCGAACAGAGATTATGTGAAATGTGAACAAGTAATTTTGTTCCAAATTTTGGTACATCCAGATTCAAAGATAATGGCCGTTGGGAAAAGTTTACAAAAGAAATTAACAATTCTGAATCTATCTTACATTCAAAAATAAAATTAACCTTACGCACGTTTTGTTCGTTGATTATTGTTTTAGATTTTCGTGCATAGAAACTTCTTTGAATCTGGGTGGGACCGTGGTGGCTCAGTGCTAGAGCGCTAACCTCAGTTTGGATCCCGGCTCGTACCATGTGGGCTTTGTGATGCACAAACACTACGTGCGTAGGTTTTCTTGTAGTGCTTCCGTTTCCTCCCACCAATTCTCACATCATCATCATCATCCGTCCGGTTTGAGCCAAAGTTGCCTTTACTTCTCTGAATAAATAGATGGAGACGCAAACTGAAAAAAAAAATATTGTTACAGATTGGAGTATTGCTATTTGACATTCCCATCACGTAATTGTGAAGTACCTGCTTCGAAAATAGAAGTTAAACTTTATTTTTTTTCTCTATCACAATAGGCGATTGCTGCGACAGTACGTCAGAAATAATAATAGCCTCTTTACTCCACTTCTTTCGCCTGCTGAAGAATTAAAATTTATGAAAAGTTCAGCGAAAAAAAGGAACAATGCAGTGTTGTCAGGCTCCCGTTGCAATATTTCCCTCAAAATACTGAAAAATTTCCCTTTTCTTGTAAAAATTTCCGGATGTCTGTTTTCTATAAAAGTTAACGGAAAAAAAAATGTGCGAAAAAGATGCAACAAAATTTCCCTTTTACCTTTTATCTGGCCCATATTTTCCCGTTTTCCGGGAAATTTCCCTCCACCTGACAACACTGGGACAATATCTATTTTTCGAAGAATATTGAGTTTACACTTCTAACATGTACAAAACAATGACTACTAAGAGCTAGGAAATTTCCAATTCAAAAGTGCATATAATAATCAAGAAATATTAATGTTTTTTTAAAAAATCAAGTAAATGGGAGAGTTAGATTTTAAAATGTGTATTACGAGCAATCGCATTTCTTGTACATCCCTGTTTCTTCTTTCCCTGTACTCTTCGTATGTAGAAGATAATAAAATTCATACATTTGAGTTTAGGACAGATCTAAGGACATGCAGAACCCATACTGCTCAGGAAGGTGCGCGCAATCTATTGACACGTGATACAATTAAAAAGGAATTACATTTACCCTGAAGTTTAAGAATCTATTAAACCAATTAAATGGAAGTAAAATACATATATTTTATTTAGCATACTCTCAATACCAGTATCGAAACTTCCTTTCGCTTAAAAGGACAGGGTAATTAAACTTTACATCCAGAAAATGTTCTTCCCGCTGCTGATGGACGCGTCGCTCCATGTTGCTGGTTCTTCGTTGGATATAGTCTCCTTCAATTCATGAAATGTCCTGGGACGTGTTACGTATACTTTTTCCTTCAAATACCCTCCACAGAAGGAAGTCACCAGTGTTAAAATCAGGTGATCTCGGTGGCCACAAGTTACAAGAAATTATCTTATCTTCAAAGAACTTTTGGATCAGTACTAATGATGAATGACCCTCTATTTCGCTTTTTTTTTTATTTTCAGAGCTTACTATAAGAATCGTGGAAAACATAATGGCCTTTAGTAGGCCTACTGAAACCAGGACACAACATAATTCTATTCTTGATCCTTGGCATTAAAAGCAGAAAATAAATAAATAATAATAATAAAAGATTACAAAAGATTCATCTTCAACCCTCTTTTATCTCCTTCTTTTAGAAGACTTCAAACATTTTTCTCTCCTTTAAAATCTACTTTGCCCGTCTTTCCGTATCACAGCCTAGTGCTCCATGTGGTGACTAAAACTGACAGGTCCTTTTTCTTTGCTTTACTGTCTCCATTTAAATAATAGTTTCACTTCAGCACGTTATCATCCGGTGCGTCCTAAGTTCACAATAGAAACCTTTTTTCTGCTTGTGACGTCACCTTACCAAGAGATCTATTTTTGGTCTTTTGACGAGAAATAACAACGGTTTTTTTCTTTACTTGTTACAGAAGCGCTTTCTATGAAACTCAGTTCGGAGAGAAGCGACTAAAAAAAAGACACTAACAGAAAGAACTTAGTACAAACAGCAACAAACATAACAGTCACCAAACTACGGGAATTTCCTCCGAGTCATTCATTCAGCTCGGTTTTTGTTCCAGAAACAAAAGACGGAAAAGAAGCGCTCACTTCTAAATGGTCCAAGCGTTCCATCTTGTTACGACAAAATGAAGAACTCTTTTTAACGATCTGGAAGATGTCCAAAGCCCAATATTCATTCTCCAGCATCACTTACGTTCTTTTATTTTGGACCTTATATGCTTGCACCAACGACCGACAACAAAATTCTTCTTTCTTTTTTTCTATTTCTTTTTTGTTGAATCCAGTTCTTTTCAGAAACAGAAGACTGTTGACAGTATGGCGCCATCTTAGAGGTTCCTTTGAAGTACATTTGTATTCTTTTTCTTAAGTATCTTCTTTATTAAGGTTCTCACTGCAGGCCATTTCTTTTTCTTGAAGTTTCGGGAAAATATGTGGAATGCAATTTCTTGATGTTTTAATTGTCTTTTGCTTTCTACTTACATGTTTTAACTAAAAGAGAATAGTTCTGGAAATGGTTCCAATTTTATTGTTGGTTGTCTGCAAGGAAGAAACAGCTAATAAGGATTCAAATTTGGGCAAACAAATGTGACACTCGTTGTTTATCAAAGTTATCCATGTTCTTTTTTTTTAATGATTCTTTTTAAGAGCTGAACTGGCAACTTTATGGAAGTCCGAGGAGAAAGGACGTCACTCGACGATCACTTTTACGGGGATAAGGATGAGAGTGGTAGCGGTTAGGAGTTGAGGTACCAATTGTAGCATTCGCCTTCTGAAACTGAAGTAAGCCCAAGTCTCTGTCAGTATGACCGACAGCGGGCTTCAACTTTGTGGGTGCGCTGCGAGGACGGATATTTCTTTAAGAACGGTCGACTCTCAAGGTGTTAAAATGCATGTGTTTCGGAACATTTATGGCTTCGTAGTTACAAGCATGACGAAGCTACTGAAACATTTTTATTTTAAATCAGGAATGATATGTCTTTCCCCATTCCTAGACACCAACAAAAACAAATGTGTAAAATGGAAAAATTGAACTAAAATTTAGTAAAAATACATTTCCGATTTGATGTTGAATTGTGTTTAATTTATTTATGGCCTTTAGGCATCTCAGGCTCAGGCCGGGATAGAGGGAAAGTTGGAAGATACCGTAGTGGACCAAGTCCTAGTTTGTATA
Source organism: Lepisma saccharinum (assembly GCA_022664845.1). Classification (NCBI taxonomy): domain Eukaryota; kingdom Metazoa; phylum Arthropoda; class Insecta; order Zygentoma; family Lepismatidae; genus Lepisma; species Lepisma saccharinum. The sequence continues at coordinate 101,791 of JAGDQP010001462.1, forward strand.
CACCATCTTGACATTTGCCTGGTGTGACTGAGGAAAACCCCTAAAAAAACCTCCGTCAGAATGTACGGCTGCTGGAATTGTTCTCAGTACCTTCCGATAACTAAGCCAATTCTCTACGAACTGAGCTACGGCCGCTCTCTGCCGACCGAGGTAGTGGTGTGGTCTGAGGCATTAGGCATGAGCGTCTCCAAGGTTGTGGGTTCGAATCCCGCCCGTGGCATGGATATTTGTCGATTTTTAACACTCGTTTAATCGAGACGAACCGAAGTAAAAATATACTAAAATAACCCATATGAAATAAAGTGTACCAAAATTTTCGCCAGTTTTGTGATTTAATATTGAACAACTCACACAAAGTGTGAAAAACAGAGATGAATAGCTGAGACAAATATCCTACCTGCATTCACTTGTGTACACGATTTCTAACTCGTCCCCTTTGAAGAACATTTTGCTGCTATAAATAACAACTAATAAAACACGCATACACTACAACAACAATGAACATCGTTTGAGCTTTAATTGGCAGTAATTTTAATCCTTATTTTTTTAAACGACAAATCTCAACAACCAAGGTGTAGATTGACTAATAATTCAAAGCCATATTGTTTACACGTGTTTTATTAACTTCTTCTCTTTTCAACAATTTTATTTCCCTGTCTTCTTAATAAGCAAAGAAAATAAAGAAAATCTTAGCTAATAAGAGCTAAACAATAAACCTCGGAGTCATTTCAGAAAACAGATTTAATTAACGACCAGACGACGGCGCTCTTTGTCAATTAAATGATGTAGACGTGGCAATTACTCTTGGGTCATTCACGTGTACTATTAAGAATGAAGTATATTTTTTTTCCAACAAAGTTAGATTGTGTGTGTCGACGTGATGCTTCTGTTCTTAGTGTTGCCACGAGACGAGATGAGACTTTAGGCTGTCTCGTCTCGTGCAAAACGCGTCTCGGTTCGAGTATTGTCTTCAAAAGATATGCTTGTCTCATCGCGAAGGGTTCTGTCTCGTTTTGTCTCGTAAAATATTGCAGCATATCATGCTAACGAAATTGAAAATGAAGAAGAGTGCACCATACTGATCAAGATACAACAAATAGTACAGGAATTTTGTGACAAAAAAAAAGGAACTTTGCATAGTTGTAGTACTTGACCTCCTTATCAACACACTAAAAGTCCCCTAAGATTGACCTTGAGCTTTGGCCGCCATATTGGAAAATGGCCGCCTATTTTCAGTTTTTCATCAATAACTCCAAAATGAGCAGAGATAGCGTAAACTATAAAGAGTGATGATATGTAGAGAATGAACCCGGCTTACGCACTGTTTGGTGGGGCAACTCCTAATTTCAGTATTTGAGGTCTAGAGCAGTGAACTACACTAGCAAATACTTGATACGAAATCAATGTAGTAAAAAAAAACAGGTAATATCGACAAGTGAAGTTTATTAAGACTTTAAGTTATCATTCTATATCTTAACTAATTGTCCAATCCCTACTTGGACTCTTTACATAACAATATTCATACAACTATTCGTAACTTTCAGATAGCATTTTGATTTCGTACATAATTTCTTGACATAGTATCTTGCGTATTTAAAACTAATAAACCTTTAATTATTTGGCAATAAATTCTAGATAACACGAATTATAACTCTAATTGCTTTATGACTAACTCAACTTTTCACAGCTATCCGCCATCTTTCTCAAGTTGTATAATTTACAGTTTAAACAATAAGTTATTGATTCCCATACTCATTTATGTATATCTGACGTCATACTTTAAAAACGATTCACATAAATTTACTATAATATATAATGTTTGATTTAATTCCATTTTATATATTTCAACAATATCCTTGCCGTTTTAATTTTCAATATTAAAATCTTAATTTCCATTTTATATTCCAACAATGTCAACAAATAAAATATTTAAAGATTCCATTTTTAATCTGACATAAAATTGCCTTCTACCGCACATCATCAACAAAGTACATATTAACGCTGTAGCTTGCCTAAGCTACTATATAATCAACAAAGAAGTTATTATGAGATACCCAGAAGATATTCACCATAATGGGATGCTATGTACGTCATGTAGCAATCAAGAACATCACCGTATGACGCTGATCTTGGCCATACAACAGAATGCAGAATGTATCCTCCATCTAAAACATGAACAACATTCGTTGGTACTTTAAAGTAGCTTTCTTCACATTTTAAAAGCTAAAACTAAAGATGACTTGATGCCCTTTCTCATTGACATGTTATCAAATAATGAAGGTGGTTTGGGGGAAAGCTCATATCGGAAGCAATCTTTCAGCTGATCAGTTCCTTTTACGACACATAATTCTATGGAATAACTCTTGGCTATTAATAACTACATTATTGTCCCGGATTTTTATTCCTGAATTCATTGAAGCCAGAGAGGTAACTTTATTCTTCCATTTCAGTTTCAGAGTACTGAAATCTTTCCCTTCCATTTCTTTCATTGATTGCACTCCTTTTTCAACTGCTAAGTCACACGTGACAGAGCAATCAGCCACTACATCTGACGAAATGCTGACAAGTTCCCCCGATCCATGTTCAAAAGGATTAAGTTCCATCAATCACACAATAAAAATATTTGCATCATGAACATCTCGGTTCATTCTGTTTGGACGTTCCTCGACATGCTGCTGAGAGGATACATAATGGGTGCTGGTAAATACTTCAATGGTTTCAGTAAACTTCTGAACATATTGTGCCACATGTAACCCAACGCATTAGAGTGTTTTCTGCAATACCTCTCCCATGAGTTAATTCACCAATTGATTTTATTCCTTTCATGAGACATTGCTCAATTACCACATCAGTTGGCACACCGGCCCAAAACCTTTCAGCACGATGAACAGTGAAAAATCCATCATGAGTGAAACGTTCAAATTCCTCCGTCGAAAGACGTTTGTCCAATTCATGCATTTGTTGGAAGTAAAAATGTGCAGAATTTGCATATAAAGTATATCCAGCAGCATGGAAGTGATGTAGCGTATGGATGATAGTAGAAATGTGAAGAGACCAATTACCCGTTCTCTCGGCCTTTATGAATTGCAACATTAACATAACTTGTTCCACATAGTTTCGCAGTTCTGCTCTTCTCCATTTCTTCACAAGCTGTTTCAAATTCATTATGTTGATAAAGGCTGGTCGAAAGTAACAAAATATGTCGGTTTTTTTTCATGGCATTGCATTCAGAAACAGCATAAGATAAAGCAGAATACAGAGTTACTAAATTTCTGGGATTTCTAGTTTATATACGTATAGAGCTGACAAAACACATGAAGTTTGAAAAGCTCCTGCTTCCGTGGCAGCTTGCATGTACCCATTCCAGCTGAGAAGTGGTTTGCTTGAAAATATGAATCCAAAATCAAGTTATGCCGCTCCTAATTTGATCTACATCATGTGAAGTTGGTGTCGGTACTGGAATACTTGCAAGACCTTGTACACTCGTCTTCTTGTACGCTTTTACAGGTATATTATTGAAATGAATACCTAATTTCCTATTTTTATTCCTTGGAATAAAGGAAGGGGTGTTAACACTTTCAGCAGGAGTTACAAATTTGATTCCTCCTAATATATGGATTGTACCCTTCCCATCTAGGGTCTTGATGTATCCTCTAAGCATCTGCATTATCAAAAGCAAATTGCTGGAACGCATCATGGCTGACTACTGGTTGAGTTGCTTCATTTGCACAATTCATAAATGAAAAGGTCTCCTTGCAAGATGACCAGTGCCCTAATGCATGGAACACATCGATTAAATGCCTAGACCCATACTTAACATGTAGATGAACTGACAATCCTAGCTGTATTGGCTATATAAATGTGTTTGGTCGGCAGGCTGATATTATTTCATGGATTATGGTTAAGCATTTTGTCTGTTGCTGACCATTTTGATTCACATTACCATGGATCACAGCTTCAGTGAAAACTTCGAAAGATTTAGGGACAAGATTTGAACCCCTTTCCCGAATGGCTTCAACTGACGAAAAACATGTTATATCATACACTTCCTTTCGGATATCTTCTCTTATTATTTCTGCAACTGTTTTGACTATTCGTACCCTTTCCAACTCTGGATCATTACTTGTCTCCACATACCACTGATCGTATAACATTTCATGAGTAGTCCCCAGAAAAACTAGCTATGATAAGTCGTCTTCCAGATGCCTCAGTCATTATTATCCTCCAATCAAAATACTCCTTTAAGCGGCTTTTAAAGATATAATCTGAAATGTCACTTTCTCTTCCCCACGATAAAGTTTTCATTATGTCTTTTAGTTCAGGGAGTGTGTACTGACACTTGTCATTGTCCTCGATGTAAGCCAACAGTTCTAAGAGAATTTCATTACCATGAGGAGGCCTACCAGGTTAAGTGTCTAAAGTATACATAACAATTATGATGATATCTTGCTTTTTCTGCAATTAAGTCGACGTCTGTCCTTAATTTTACTATATCAGCTAGGCTGTCCCCCCTTGCAGCACATTTATCAAGAATCGATTCCCTTATTTTATTTGTCTCCACTCCTGTCACTCTCCATCGATTTTTTTGACTTCTTTGATGTTGGACCAACAGCGTCTTCCCCACAAAAGAAACAACAAGATTTATAATTAAATATGTCCACCTGAGACCTTCGGATGGGACCATCAGTGGACATCTGTGTGTCTACCAATGCTCGTTTACCAATGCTTGAAGGTCTGGTATGTCTTCCTGCGGTTGGCATGGACAGTTACTTCTGAAAGAATTAAAACAATCTCCGTCTTTCCATCACTTCGTTCTTTACTGATTGTTAGAAGTCCTCTTGTAACTGTTGACTACTTCACCATCATCAAGCCCTCCACCGCACAAAATACATCTTTCATTCCTTTCCATTTCTCATTGGTTCCTGGAAAGAAAGAATAATATTATATCATTAATTAATAGGTAATGTAATAAGTAACATAAACCAAGACATAAAATAACAAAGTTCCCATAACTTGAAACTTCATATCTCTTGAACGAATAAAGCTAAAGAGATGTATTATGCACCAAAATGCGTGCTGTTTTCATTCTGAAACCTCGAAAGTTGTTTTATTGGCTGGAATACACGAACATAAATTACTCATAATTACGTGGAATACACTAAATGTCAAGTACGATACTGTTTACACATTAAGTGCGGTGATCATATTGACTCAGTAAAAATTCGGGACAGGTCTCATCATGATCATGACCTTCCCTTTCTTAATTTTTGGGTGCTTTCAAAGCCATTTCCTCCCCCTCCCCCCCAAAAAAAAACGTTTTCAATCAGAACGTTTAGCACAAGTTTACAAGTTGCGTTTTATTGAAATCTACTACGACTTCCAAAATAATTTATAAATAGTACCAATATTAAAATTTTGAAATTAGTTGGAACTCATCACTGAACATAAAGCAACAATATCTAACGCGATTTAGAAAACGACATCAATTGACATGTGCATATGAACACTATTTTTTCATTTATTTTTCCAAAAATATTTAACTTTACTATAAGAAACTTATATTTCCATTCATCCAGGCGGGTCTATATCATGGTCGCAGATATTTGTTTCGTCTTTATTTCCTAAAAGTATATGCAAAATAGTAATAATGAAAAAAGTATATTTTTTTTGTTTTCCCGAGAAAAATCTATGAAGAGTTACAGGCTCTCAGAATAGTTGCCAACGCCATCTACTGGCATCAAATGTAAAAACGAAACGTTTATACATTTGACTATAATATACTAGGTAGCAAGCAGTTAACCTACTAAATAGCTTTTGTAACTGCCAACACGGTACAAGATATCGAAAAGTGTTTCCTCTAAAAGTTGTTCAAAATTTCGCGCTAACTACAAAAGGAGCAAAATCAACCCCAGTTTCTATCATCTGATTCCGCATATGCACTTTGGTATGCGCCATTGTTTTTTTCGAAGCTCTATATGCAATAGGGGCCGAATTAAAGCCCTAGTACGAAGATTGAGAACCACCCTGTATATAGGATGTACTTACCTTTTCATTTCAGTCACAAAAAATCACTAAGACATTCACTTGTTAACTATCGATAAGGAACTGAATCATGATTGACAAAACTTGATTGTATAAACACACAATAAACAAAAGACCGTTACACATTTTAAGGGACAAAAAACCAGCAGATCTATAGCCAGGCCGAAGAAACGGGAAAAGGGGGCATTAAAGTTCAGGTGTTTCTGCTTCTACTTCAGAAATTTCAAAATTTTAAAGGCTGGCATTTTCGAAAATAAAAAAAAATGGCGTCCAAAAATGGCTCTTTGGCAGTTTTTCAACAATTTAGAGCCCCACAGGGCCTAAACTAATCACTTAGATGAAAACTAAAATAAGATCCTTATAGAACCTGGTAATATCTATCATACGCAAACAGTAACATCTCAATATAACTAATAGGACCCGAGTTAAAAACTATCAAAAAATCGGAAATTTTGAATTGAATTTCTCAACATTGCAATTAATTTCTTGGAAAAAGTAGCCAATCAGAAGTAATGATTTATATACACGATAAAATATAACATGAGACAAATATTATGCTTTTTAAATCATGCAAATCCTTAAATTAGACTGTGAGAAATAGATTTTTGAAAAAGAACATTGATTTTTACATTTGATGGCAGTAGATGACCTTGGTAGCTATTTTGAGAGCATGTAATTCTTCACAGATTTATTTTCGACGGGGGGGGGGGGGGGGGGGGGGTGTGCGGGTTTCGTTATTTTGCATATACTTGTAGAAGAAAAGTACCGTATCACAGAGATCTGACAAATTCAGTGGGGCAATTTAGAGTTTACCTGGATGAATTGAAATGGAAGTACTCTATAAATAAACCGTTACCCACTCATTTTTGCTAAAAATCATACAATTTTATACGAATATATTTCAAATATCGATATCAAATGAGTCAATGAAAGGAAAAGTGGTGTAATTCAGGTGTTTTTTTTTTTTTTTTAATATTGAGTTAAGGTCAGATCTGTATTCTCTATCTTCAAATCTATTTAATAGAAAAAAGGCGCAAGTTCTAATTCTTTCATTAACCTCATAGATAGCAGCACTTACTTAACGAGCAAGAGGAATCCTTGCTTTGTTAGGAGGAATAGTGGTGTAAATCTGACGTATTTCATGACGGAATAATAGCTGCTTGACGAATCATTTTACTTGGTTATGATTGACCTTCAATTTTTCGGTTCTAAAAACAAATTTTAATCGTCTGAACAACTCCTAAAAAGCAATTACAAAAAAGAAAGGTAAGTGTAGACAATCAACCTGTTTCATGATTCAGAATACAGTGGATTCACTTCTCAAAAGATGCACCTTTTATCGCGTATGATAATAAAAACAAAACATCTAACCTGATTTTTCTAATCTATTTACGTGAAGTTTACAAAAAAAAATTGATAATCTGTACAGTGGAAAGAAAACCTAACCTGACTTATCTAATCTATTTCCATAAATTTTGTACAAATGTTCAAAAATGCAAAAGGAACCTAAAAAGAGGAATTATTTGTAAGTATAGAAATAAGTTAACTTCTTTGAGAAAATCATTAAAAAGTTCTCAACTCACCGGGAATCAAGCCCGGCTCGCCCTGCCGGCGATTTAATACTCTATATAAAATGCCAAGGTGGTAATCAACGGTTTATAAATGTCTTTATGCTCCACGTGCTTGAATAGTTGGGTAAGAGTGGCTGTAGTGACGTAACTTTCGTTATATATTCCTGTTATGAAGCAACTGATAATACAAAATCGGTGCTTATTAGGAAACGCTGTGTTCTAGTCATTTACTTACCTTATGGTGAAAGCCATACACGGCAGAACTAAGATACTAAAGCTGAATTATTGTTATCTTTAAGGGCAGTGGTCGAAGTGAACCAACCTAGTGAACCACCCTTCTAAAAATAATACAGTAGTTCACAAGGAAAGATAGTAATTACGCGTTTCTTCAAACGGGTAATGAAATTGAGATTTCGTGTGTAACTAACAGTGAAATTTGAACGCTTTAAATATAACAATACAAGCAACAAACAGCAATTTACACAATTATTATAAGAGTTAAAAGAATTTGTAACAATAATTCTGTTTCCCTTTCCCTGTGAGAAATTTTGTGGATTACCTCACCGAAAATAAATTGAAAAGATGAACCCAGAGTCCTCCATCCCGGTATTCGTCTGATGAGACTGAATGTAAGGAAAATTACTAGAAATTCATGGAATTTGGTAACCGACCTGTTAAAGGGATTTGAATCTAATATGTTGATTCGAATTCGATAATTTTAAACGAGGAATATGTATTGAAAACGTTACTTGAGTCGGACGTAAATGCGGAAGGAATTAATTTGCATTGTTAATTATCTTCAAATAAAACTGAGACTCACAGAAAATTGATCTCTAAGTTGTATAAACAAACAACACCGAACTAATGTACGTGACAAGCCGGGATTCTGCGAGGATGTTCAGTTTAGAGGGGTGTAAACTCAAAATTGAGAGAATATGAGTGAAGTTTCACAAGGTTTCTATTAATTTTTGACCGCAATTAAGTTGAGGCGGCGCACGAGAATTTGGGGAGTGATTTCCCATAGGGGGGCTGGCAGAATCACTGGTGTCAAGAGCACACATAAATGTACAACCGTATGGGGAAAAAAAAAACAAATGAATAAATCAACGAAGATCCAAGTCTCCACCCAATCTTTAGCTCTTGTTAACAAGAGAACGGAGAGGTTTGGAAACACAGTAGTAGCCAGTGACGACCAGAAAACACCACAAGCACTGTCTGTCGAGTATTTCAAGAAGCTAACAAATTCCTCTTCAAGAAAAAAAACGTTTCAGTGTACAATTATTACCCATCCAACATGTAAATTAAATATCATGTTCTAAACACAAAAGAAAACTCGTTGGTCTACAGTTACACCCTCTTGAAGAGAGTCTCTCAATCCATCTCTTCCATGGATAAGGGCTTTGTACACATGGAAAACAATCCTTTCTTTTAATTTTGTCTTTTTACATTTTCAAGTGACAGACACTAAGAAGAAAGATAGAAAAGAGTATATACTAGCTAGTAAGTATCACTATCATCCTCTCTCTCTCTGTCTGTCTCGCTTGTTCTCGCTCTTTCTCACGTACTCTGTGTCACTTACTAAAAAGTCTTCTGAGAACACTTGGGAGAAACAGGTGACGTTGTAGATGTTAATGATACGTGGCCAAGTGTTAAAGTGATGTTTAGCCAAGTAAACCACCCAGCTTACAGAAACACCTGGAAAATCTTTGAGTTTTATGATATATACGAACATTGCACTTTTCACAGTTGATTTACTTTAAAAACATGACGTCATGATACGTCATTGTCCCTTTAATACTTTTTCTACAGATTCATACACATACAACACACAAAGAACAGAGTGGAGGGAAAGGGATACTAGCTTCTCTCTCTCTCTCTCTCTCTGTCTTTTTATGTAATTTTCCTCTTTGACCTTTGAAGGCCGTTTGACAGCGCCAAAGCCCATTTTTCTCAACCTTTATTTATAACTTCACAATGAATCATTATACTTGATTTAAAAAAAAACATATTTATCCTTTTCAACAACAACTGTTGAATTGCTTTTTTAACTTATACTTAGAACAACTTACAAATAACTGTTTGGAGTACCGTACTTTTTTTTTAAGTGTATTATTCCTGTAATCAACATGTGTGGTATGAAGTGTTTTAAAAGCTTTTTTTTTTTAAATCTTGAATTAGAAGACAAATTATGAAAGGCGTGTTATTAGGAATATATTTCTGAAATAATGGAGCAAACTTCGGGTGGGGGGAGGGGTGATTATTTACTTAAAAACAAGCCATGTTTTCTAAGATTAATAATAATGTACGGACTTGTAGGTCGATAGTTTTTTATAATTTAGAAAGTATCAAAATAAATCAGATTTTGGAATTACTTTTTTTTTAAATTTAAATTAGTATTTTTTTTTTTTTAAAGTTTTGACCGAAACAATACTAATACAGCATATGTATATCAGAAGAAAAAAAAATAAAACCTGTGTAGTGATGAAGATTTTGTAAAATTACATTAATGCACGGTCTATAAGAACAATTATTGTTCCTATATAAAATGTAAGATTTATTGATTTTTAAAAAGTCAGAAGATGTCTGTAATATTCAATAGCACACAGCAAACTTCGCTTACTGAATGCTCAACTCTTGACAGAATATATATATTTTTAAGCAAATTAAATATTTCCTCTGATGACCACTTAAAACTTTTTTTGTTTCATAGAAGTTTTCCGATTTCCATCAGTAGCTATGTTTTGCATCTAGTGTTTAGATTTCCATCAGTTGTTTATTAGCCAGACGAATTAATGAAAGCAGGAGGAACGGCACCGGAGGAGCTTCGAAAGAAATGGAACCCTCAGTATAATAGATCTGGTCTATTAAAAAAAGCGATAAATCTGACTGTAATAAATTACTGCGAAATCTCGTTACTCCCAACATGTTACAAAGTATAGAGTAATATCCCGTTAACCGGTTGCTGCCGGTTCAACCCGAGTTATTACGTTTTGTTAACTTCATTGCATGTTTTTCTTTTTAAAGAAACCGTGCTAAGAAGGAACATTTTTTTTAATTTGCGATAGCTTAAATTTCAAATGGGACATGAGTGTCCTATTCCTATTTTATCAAAATCATTCACGGTTGTGGAGATATGTCACGTCATAAAGCCACAGCTGGATTAACCCGAGTTAACTCGTATTACATTCTTAGTGATAATTATGATGTACAAATACACCTGTTCGTCAGATTGGCTCTATATATTTTAAAATATACGAACAACCGCATGTAAAAGCATAAGCAGAAAGTTGGTCTCCTGGCAACTGAAATGTACGAATTGATAGAGCGTACAATCCGACACGAGACGAAATACACGAAATGTCAAAGAAATGTACGGTAGATTTTCTGGGTCTACTTGTTGCCACTGCCTTACTGAAGATAAATCCGTGGTGTCCCCAGTAGATACATAACAGAATTACTAAATGAAATCAGATCGCCATTATAGCTGCCTTGGTCACTACCACTATCGTTTACAATTACACTCTCACAGTCAAAATTGTCTTCATCACTATTCATTTTCGCTTTTAATTATCATTGTTGTACATTTTTCAATCATCTACGGCTTGATTTCAAAATAATTCAAATTATAAGACTGATTTTCTCCCACAGTAATATAGAGCTAACATGTACTGCACTTACAAAAGATAATACGAAGCAATGTGCGCTGAGATGCTCATTTTTTCTGTTTAAAATGTGCTGCCACCTGGCATGAGGAACATGAATACGTTGCACACGAATAAATATCCCGCTAAGGCACGAAAGAACGCTCGAATAAATGAAGTACGAGTTTACTCGTGTTGGTGTATTTCGTAATAAACGTGGAAAACGTAATAACTCGGGTTAATCCAGGAACTCGAGGATTATTTTTTTTAAAAATAGACTGGGAAGCGATTAACACGCCTTAGCTTATATGAAGATGAAATAATTGTAGATCACCAATAAGAATTTAGAATAAATAGAACGTTGAACGAGATTTTCGCCTTCAGAGAAAAATTAGAGAAGAAATTGGAATACAACAGGGCTGTTCACCAGTTATTAATTGATTTTGAGAAAGCATTTGACTCTATCAAAAAGAGAAGACTGTATAATACCCTGGTACGATTTGGTTTTTTAAAAAAATTACAGCTAGTGAGGGTCAGCAATTTCAAAAGCAGAATACATATGCCAGCTAGTTTCGAGATTTGCATCGGCTTGAAACAAGAAGATGCCTTGCATTACTCTTTCTTTGCAAACGTTCTAAAAATAAAAGAGGACAAAAGGAACTAACATTGAATGGCTAGAACCAATTGACTTGGTCTGTGCAATTGCGTTTCTCATGTATAGTAGGTTTGAACTTTCAAATATTTAGCAAAGTCATCCAGCTGATGATTAGTATATAAACTTCATAAAAAGTCATTGTGCAATATTTGCTTTATAGAGTCCTCTAGGAATACATATTCATATTAATATCTCTTCCATAACCTTTTTGAATTTTTCTTTCCTTGCCCATTCAGTCAGTTATCTTTCTTTAAATTCAGGTAGTGCTTCTTACAGATAGTTTGAAGAGTCTTCAACTTCCACCAGAACAGAAGAACATAAGAAACCACACGCTTCGGCTGTCAGTAAGGCCCTTTTTCTAAAGAAAATTCTAAGCTACTGCAATCTTTTCAAAATACTGCTATATGACGTCACTACCACAAAGGTACAAAATGAAAATTGAAAAGGTAAATACTGCTCTCACGCCTTTATCACTCCCTGCCCGTTCATCTACTCTAGTCTCCTCCTGGTTACTCGTGTGGTCACGATACGGAAAATACAAATAGAGAGATTTCTAACAAACGGACTTAATCAAACTCGCATTGTCAACTCCCTGCTATTGAAGAACCGGTGGCCATTTTTACCAGCATGACTCAGCATGACGCTATCAGTCAAATGTTCCTGATTCTTCTTCTTTTATTGCACCATTCTGTCTTCTCCCCTTTTCTACCTTTGCTGTTCTTCCCCTTCGACAATAGTTTCACAGACGGTCACTGTCCCTGTTTCACCTCTCCAGGTGTTGCCCTTTCGGAAGTTTTCGTATCTTGGCGTTTTATTATATAATATTGTGTATTCTTTTCTTTTGCTCTCTTCTTCCTTTCTAGAGCCCGAGCTGTTGGTCTTTTGTCAGCCAGATTGTGAATGATGGTAGTTTGTGTTGTGTATTGCTGAGGTTTGTGTGTCTTTTCTTGTCCTCTTCTTCGGCGTAAGATTATCTATCTGACAACGTTTTCTTTCATAGCTCCTTATTTGTTCTCGAAGAAGAAAAAAAAGAAAGATCGCCATGTTCTCTAAAAGATTATAAGGTGGACTTTATGTACTTCAAGTTTTCCTTCAAAAAGAGCTATTGAAGCGTTCACAGGTCTTCCCTATTTTTTTTTTTTTTTCAAAATTTTTCCTTCTTTGAGGACATTATCTGTGGCTATTATGTTATATCACTTTTTCCACCCTAGTTGTACATAAACTTAACATATGTTTCATGGTCTTCTTTTCTTTCTTGGCGCGATTTGTCAGTCTTAAGACGTCTTAAAGCGCGCTGAATGACCATTTTTACTGTTCAATCTCTTTTTTCATTTTTAACTTGAAATGTCTCATTCTGACGTGGAAGCCAAGCGGAATTTTTCTGGCTTTTAAAACAGTTTTTTTTTCACTTTATTCTGCGTTGCTTGTAGAATCATTTACTATTCATACTTTAAAAAAATAAGTAACCCGGATTCGTGGGTGACACAACAGCAAAAGTGCCAGATCAAGGCAAAATGTAGCCTCAAATGTAAAGAGGTCAACATAAGAAAAATGTTTTATCAAGACTAAAATTTAATCTAGTATTACAAGATATCATAAGGCAGATAGATACGGTGACCACACGTCCCGAAATTTTCGGGACAGTCCCGAATTTTAGGATTGTATCCCGGTGTCCCGAAAACAATATTAAAAGTCCCGAATTTCCTTCAAAAAAACGATGTAATCTAATTTCATATAGATATTTGAAGTAGGCCCTAAATTTGGCATAACATTTTTTGGCGTTTAAAAAAAATTGTGTGGGTGACAGTTGATATTAATAAAACGCAAAATTTATGCTAAATTCATGCCACTCATAAAACCTTGTGTTCGATTCTCAGGAAATCGTGTGCTCGGGTAATGGTGGCTTGCAATTTATTTTTTAAACTTGTTTGATCCAAAAAAAGCTGGAATATATAAAAAGTGATCACAAACTACTATTAGTTGACCTTGCTCAGGAACCTTCCTGTCACGGGTCTGTCTCCCGGTAGAATACCAGTCATCTTGATCAACAAACAGCTTTGGAGGAGCGAAGGAAATTTCTGAAAGCATTATCTTCAGGGACACTCTTCCACAATAATATTGACACCATACAACTTCTATGCAATATCAAACACTATCTATGCAAGACACATTAACTCCCCCCACCTCCCTAGCTAGGGTTACCAACTTGAAAAAGTGAAAAGTCAGGACACTTCCGATTCAGAAAACCTGCATGCATGGATGGCAATGGTGGATGGGTGGGGTTACGGCTGAAGCCTGCCAAATCTATTCTTTATTTTCTACATATGCCATAAACTTATTTCAGTCCTCTGACTATTTCCAATGAGGATTTTGTGGTTCCCAGTTTTGTTTCCCATCGTCGCTGCTTGTAAGATCTCGAATGGACAGAAAAGAGACAGTTAGGCCCTACAAAACCAGCAGACTAAAAATGCGTTTGAATTATTAAACACATAATTATACTAATGAAGAGGAAATAGCCCGGCCATACTGTATATTTAATATGCATAATGCCAAAACGTTAGAAAGCACAAAAATAACTTGCTGATGAAATACAATAGAAATACCTGTAGTTCATATTTTAAAAATCCAAAATCTCCAGATATAGACATAAATCTTGATACTTCACAAGGAAAACAACTCATTGCTGACAACAGAAAATGTATGTTGAAAGCTACCATTATAACCAAGACAAGAAAAATGAAACGCTCTGAGCCCAATTAACCTAAAGGTCATAAATAAATTCAAAGGAAAATGAAAAGTTATTCCGAAATTCTGCCTTACTAATGTATTTTTGTCGAACTAGTTGATAAAATTAGTAAAATATAAAAGAGTAGGGACATTTAGGTGTCCCGCCAAAGTCGTGGAGGGACACGAGACAATTTTAGAAAAGAAGGGACAATCCCGACAAAATCGGGACGGTTGGCAACCCTACCCTTAGCCCGTAGTTCAGGAGTTAAGGTGATTTCTGCTCGGCAATGGGTCTTATCATCCTAACTAAGGATTTCTAGGGTTTTCCTTAGTTTCACCAAGCGAATACCATGAACCTTAAGTAAGTCCGTGGCCGATAGCTCCCCCATCATCTTACCTACTCTATCCCAGCCTGAGCCTTAGATGCCTAAAGGTCATAAATAGAATTCAAATTTTAAAAAAATATTGTAGAACAAAACTAGTAAAAACTAGTCAGTCCAGCCTAATCTCTGTATTTTTTAAAAAAAGCAGTAAGTTTGTTAGTTAGTAATTATCTAGTGACAGGCTAATAAACCTACCACTTTATTATAATACCACCTACCACTTTTTTTAAATACAGAGATCAGGCTGGACTGACTAGTTTTTTACTAGTTTTGTTCTACAATATTTTTTAAATTTGAATTCTATTTATGGCCTTTAGGCATTTAAGACTCAGGCCGGGATAGGGAAGGTGTCGGCCAGGGTCTATGTTGAAGGTGCCATCTCGGCATTTGCCTGGTGTGACTGAGGAAAAAAACCTGGAAAACCTCAGTCTGGGTGGTCTGTCGCTGGGGTCGAACCCAAGACCTCCCGAATGTTACGCCAATGCTCTACTTCGGTTCTGTTTGTTCTACAAGAGAACTGAAATGAAGATACTCTATGTCACATTTTAACCAATTAAATTTTCTTTGCTAAAAGCATTATGCATACTGCTGCACAGTGCGGCACATTTTAAAAAAAGCTGGCCAAAAGTCAAAAACGCAAGTGAATGATCTCAAAATCTGTATTCGTTTTTTTTCTCTTGTCGCTGATTACGAATTTGAAGTCAAATTTGCAAAATTGAACCGGGATTCAATATTAACAACATTTCAAGATTTTAGCGTATACTTAAATGATAATTGTTTTTAATGAAACATGATGAGTTTTTTTTTTAATAAATGATTCCTGATTGGATTTTGGGCGGCTCATTTGAATCCAAGATGGCGACTTTTCAACATATTGTAGTATTTACCTAAACTATTCGTGATGATACACCTTTATGAAAAATTTAATTTCTCTAGCTTAAACGGTGTGGAAAATAAATTTTTGGGTCCGCTATTTTGGATCTAAGATGGCGTCTTTCGAAACATTTTGTAATATTTTCTTAACCTGCTAGTGATCATGTACGTTCATATCTAATTTGGTATTTCTAGATCCAGCTGTTTAGGCTCTGAACTCTATACAACAAGGCAGTCATTTTGGATCCAAGATGGCGACTTTTTCAGCATGTTGTAATATTTTCCTAAACTATTCGTGATAAGTTTAGATCGTGATAAACATTTGTTCCAAATTTCGTAGCTCTAGCTCAAACAGTGTGGAAAATGGATTTTTGGGTCGGCCATTTTGAAACGATTGGATAACTAACAGGAGCAACTTCGGGCAGATTTTTTTTTGTTTTATATTGAAGTAAATACATTTGACTATAACTTACAATAAGTCTGACAGCGGAGCAACACAACTTTTTCATAATAACATATCGGACCCATTTTAATGCTTTTAATTAATAAAAATCAATAACAATTATAGTTTCACTAATAATTTATATTTGATAAATTATTATTTCGTAACTTTTTTTTATATATATTCTACATACTTTCAGACGTTGATTCCATTTTATTTGATTATGGTCTGCTTCAATCTAAGGTTTTTATACAACTTTCAACACGTGGGTCGTTTTCTGCCTCAGTAACACAATCGAACAAGGGTAACTTTGCGACTTCTATTTTGGGTCAGGTAAAAGGAAACAAACACTTTCATAAGTAATTTCTGACCATTACAGATGTACCAACCCAACATGAAAAAATTCCTAACTAGTTTTTTTTTCTTTTGGACATTTGGCCAGGTTTTTTGGAATCGGCCGCACTGTGTGCCGTTATGCTATTTATACACGTTATGCATAAGTGGCTGTGTAATTATGTTAGAAAAAAAATCGACATGTTCCCATTGAAATACATAATGAAATTTGGCACATACATTCTAATCAGATGCAGATTGAACATATTTTCTTGTTAAAAAAAATGATTTTGAGTTTTTCAAAAAAGAACCTTTCTTTTCTTTCTGATTTTTTAAATTTAGTTTCTTAGTTTTTAAATTTAAAAAAATATAACTAAGAAACCAAAGGTGAAAAACATCTGAAATTTTGTATTTTTCCATCCTTACCTACGTACAAAAAAAAAAAAAAAAAAAAAAATCGGATTTCAGATACTTGAAGTTTCAGACCATCGGTTAATTTGATATGGAATGATCCAATATCAAAGAGGTCCTTAAATTTTATGGAGTTTGAGGGAAACTTCCCTTGTTTTCTTTCCCTCCCAGCAGATGGTCATCGTCTTCCAAGTTAAGAAAATGAGCCGCTTTTTTTAAGCAAGGAAACATAAGGATAACACAAAAATATTTTTAAACAAGATAATATAAATTGGTGCAAGAATTTGAGCCAGACTAAACTACTTGCGTTAATTTTAAACTATCTTGCTTCTAATGGCAACACTACTCGCAATTATTACCTTAGTGTGCAAAATATTTGAAGTGTGCCTCGAGTGCGTAAACATAAGTTTAAAAAAAATAGTTCATTAGAATAGAAATGAGATATTAAAAATGAGGCTAGCTATTTTGTCCTAAATAGAACAAAAAATACATTTAACAAAAAATACATTTAATTAAAGTTTTTGCTAATTACATAGAATACAAGATTTGTTCATTCAGATTTGCATATGTTAGTTATTTTCGTCTGAATAGTTGCAAATCACAGGAAAATTCTTCGGATTCCGTTTCTATATTTGGAATTGCTCTTGGATTTTTCTGGTACGTATGTAGAATAAATAGTCTACGAATATCTGAATGTACGAGATACGTACATAATCTGAAAATACTGTATTGGATATTCCTGGTATGTCGGACGAATACTGTAGGATAATTTGTTGTTTTGGGATATTCTCAAAACATCGTAGGGATATCCCGAAAATTTCACGCAATAATATCCGTTTTGTATTCTCAGAAGTATATGTTATAGGACTGTTCTTTTTTGATATTCTGAGATATTCTAACCACACTGTGGATCTAAGTGGGATATTCCTACAATATCCTATGCTGCATAGTTAGTTCGAGAAGGAAAAAATAATAACGTGTTGTCTGTGGATTTCTTGTTTTGCATACAGTATACCTTATGTATCTTTTAGCAAAAGGCCAAGGTCGCTATCTCCAGCATTTGTTTCCCCTAAAAATGCTTTTGTCAAGGAATGTTTATTAGACATGAAACAGTGTTAGCCCATAACGTTAAAAACAAAGCTCAGAAGTCTAACTGAAATGAAATATAATGAAACAAATCAAAGTTATACAAAATGGAGCAGAATTTTAAGAAAATAATCAAATAGAATTAGGTAAAATAAAATTATTTAAAGGGAAAGAAAAGATAATGACAGAATAATGAACAAAGTAAAAGAGTAAAATAAAGTTAAAGAAAGTAAAATAAACCAACATAAAATAAAATAAACCAAAGTAAAATAACATGAAACAAACTAAAGTAAAAAATAAAACAAAGTAGAATAAGAAAGCGGAATAAAGAAGAAGAAAATGAAATAAACTAAAGTAAAAAAATAGAAAAAAAAAATAAAATAAAATAAAATAGCATAAAACAAAGAAGAATAAAATAAAACGAAATAAAGTAGAATAAAATAAAGTGAAATAGATAAAATAAAGTTAGATAAAATAAAACAAGGTAAAATTAAGTTAGATAAAAAAACAAGGTAAAATTAAGTTAGATAAAATAAAACAAGGTAAAATAAAGTTTGATAAAATAAAACAAGGTAAAATAAAGTTAGATAAAATAAAACAAAGTAAAATAAAGTTAGATAAAATAAAACAAAGTAAAATAGAGAAAACGCTTCTATTGGGGAAAGAATATTCTATTTTGTTCCCATTCCTTATCAACAAGTATTTCTGCTTGATCTCATTTTCTGACCATCAGTTCCACAATAAACTCTTAATGAAGTGAACAAAACACGACCAATCGATAGTAGGATATGAATAAGTTCCATGCAACTGCATTGTATGTAAGAAGCGGAATGGAATGATTCACACGTGAATCAAGCATTTATTGTAAAAGGGGAAATGGAGCTTTGTTTTTGAGGACGTCCAGTCGTCCACGAGCTGCAGCAAACATCAAAAAGTTGAAGTTCTCTTTGAAGGGGGAGGATTTCGCCAGAGGGTTGTCGTTGCTATTGTCCTTCAGTTATCTCTTGACACCAAGCGTCATCGCTTCATGTCCTTCCATTTGTAGCGTGAAAGGACAAGAATAATGAGCTGGAAACCGAATTATATTCATGGTCACGAATAGTGAAGGACTCCTTTATGCTGTTGTTCCACTACTATTCGTACGTCCAGGGTTGGTTTTCCAGATATTTCGATATGAAACTTGAGAATTTGTTATGGAAAGAGAGGACAAGAAACTGTCTTTTCGTGTCTTAGAAGAAGAAATTTGAATTTACGAATTGAAGAGTCGAGCACAAGATTATTGCATGAAATATTCAGACATTATTTTTATACCTATATAGGATGTGGAACAGAGACTTAAATTAGAAGTAGCAACTTGCCGTGGTTTAGAGTGAAGATTACATTCCTATAAGCTGCCATTGGGAGAATGTAACTTCAAATTTTGCTCACAGACCAAAAGTTTCCATGGTGTTCCTCCAGTTACAAGCAACAAATGTGGAAATGATGCCTTGAATTATAAACAGCGACGCCATCTTTTCCTTACTTACGATCATAAGCTTGCTTTATTACTAAGATAAACAGATATGGTTTTGTAGACCCAGATGCCGATATGCTCCGTGAAAGTTATAGTTTTTGAACCTACGAAGGAGAAATGAAAGCGTTCGAATTGTAAACATGAAGAGGAATTTTAAAAAATCAGCTGAACAAAGAAGATACACAATGAAGAAATACTAAAGAGAAAAGGTGAATAATTGGAATAATAAAGAACAGACAAAGAAACCGTTTAGGACATTACACAGGGATTGTATCATACAAAGCATATCAATAGTTATTAGCTATCACGGGAAGTACGACAAGCTAAAAGAAAGTACTTCAGATTTGTATCCAAGGACCTTGATTTATGAAGCATTTTTAACCTTGTAATGGCTAAAAACTTTTCTTTTTGATAGGGCTATGCGATTAGTGAATTTCAATATCGAACTTCGGTGTCACTGACAAATCGAATGATTTTTCAATAATCAAAATATCGAATATTTCATATCGAAAATCATTCGAAATAGAAATATCGTCTATACCGAAAAGTAATTAGAAATTGATTATCGATCTAATCGAGAAATCGGTTGATATCGATATTCAATGTTTCAATTTTTCTCGATAGCGAAATTTCGATTTTTCAAAATATCAATCGATATATCGAAAAAATGGCACAGCTCTACTTTTTTTTCCCCACTATATATCCACTCAGACTCCAAAGTACACTACGCCTAAACGATAGAGAATAGAGATATTTCAAATTTGGATTTAGATACGTTGATTTATAAGGTTATTTTTAACTTGCTAAAGCTACAACAGTTTCTTACGGTAGCTTTGCACCATATG
>JAGDQP010001463.1:0-53357 GCA_022664845.1 Lepisma saccharinum
ATTTACATGCGTCACAGTGTGTATATAATTTTGTTCTTTGCTAACACCACCAATCGCCTCGTACTTGCGAATTCCGCGTCCTTCTACGATTATTATTTCATTGATTCAAGGGCGTATTGCAAAGGTCCAACCTTTGCAGGAGGCACGATTGTAAGTACGATTGAGGTTCCAGAAGTAGTTTGCGGCGTTAAGTTCACGGGGTATTTGCGACGATATCGATACTCGTATCCGAGCATCAAGGATACCTCACGGACAAAATCACCTTCGAAACCAAAACCATCACGTACGGTGACAACGAGTAAACCAACTCATAACAATATCAGTGACGCCAACAAAAACATTCCTGTCGTCCTGCAAACACCGTATTCTTCTAACCTCGCTCACTGTGACGTTTAGTTATTCCCCCAAATTGAAATTGAAGTTCAAAGGCATACATTTAACCACGACAGAAGAGCTCCAGGAAAATGCGACACAGCTCCTTCTAAGCATTCCAAACAATGACTACTGCCACTGCTGATGATGATCAACAACACTTGTGCAGTCTTCTTCAAATTTTCCTACTCACTGGTGTACTTTCCTTTCACTCATACAGATTGCTAAATCATCCCTTTTTGCGTCCCTCTTTCTCGGTTTCAGTTCTTCTCACCACAGAAATCTTACTACAGAACGCTGTTCCTTTTTATATAGAACTACATGTTGGACGCTGTAAGGAGCTTCCCTATAGATGTATCTTCACATAAGCCTCGTCAAGTTACGTCCAATATTACAAAACATCAAGGTCATTTGACCTTACTTATTGAGCTGCCCTCGTATTATTAAATATCACTCCTCGATAGTAATGTGACTTGAATTGTTCCATTATATATATTGTTAAATTTAACACATTAAGCTTTCCTGGATTTTAATTTAAACTTTAACTTCTGACAAATATTTTTATATTAATAATTCTGTTTAATAGAATTCTTATTGGTAGTTTATGGGTTGTGGATAGAGAGTTATTTATTGCTAACTTATATACGCTGATAATTCACGTTGATAGAAGGTATTCATTCCATATCTAGAGAAATTTGCCTGCGTTGTAGCAGTCTATTAGTAGAATGACCGGTAACTAGAAAATCCAGCTCCGGGTTCCGGTCACGAAATTATCTATTTTTTTTCATCAAGGTATTGTTTCTCTTTAATGCCTTTTCTGTTTTTCATTGCTCAGTGTGAAAAACACACTTTCTTTTTTGTTATGCTTTAAGTATTGTTTAAGATACCACAAAGAGAATTTAAAACGCAAAATTTCTTAAGTGTTTTGTGTACTTAAGGAACAATACATGTTTTCAAGTGCTTTTGATTAATGCATTTTCTTTCACTAGTTAGTTGTTTTTTTTAAAACCATGCAACGGTCAGAATAATTGTTTCAATTAGAGATAAAACTTGACTGATATAACTGAAGCAATCACGCTCTACAATACAAATATCTTTTCACTTATTATAAACGGTTATTGCGTCATTACTAAGCACATTAAGATAATAAATTACTAAATATTATCTTATTAAAGGAAGTTAATGTGAAGGCTTATCATTTCAATTATATTTAAGGTGAAAGATATTTTCATTGTAATAACGCAAACCATTTTCATTCTTTATGAGAAAAGTTTCCTAAAAACATGTTGATTTCAAAAGTCAATGTATACAAGTGGCATAGACGAATTATATATAACCCGAAATATATGTGACACAAAATTGTCATATTTTATACAAAGAAACCTTGGACCTTAATATGTCCATGTACAAAATATGACAATTTTGTGTCATATATATTTCGGGTTATATATAAAAGATTACCTCTAACTTTTTTTATGGAATAAGTACTTGAAGTCGTTAAATTATTGCAAGATGAGACTTCGATATTTTGCGTAATCAAAGTCAGGTACGTTGCTGTGAACATTATGAAACTTGATGAATAGTTATGAAGGCATCTAGTTTTAATCTTTATTTATTTATTTTAGAATTCTTAATAATGGCTGGAATATACCTTATTTCTTTTGTGGATGGTTATCTATTGAGGAAACATTATTTCTGAATTACGTAGGTACATTTATCAAGTTGTGTGTAAGTAAATATGTGTTTATTGAGGATATGAAATGACATTATCTTATTCAGTCATTTCATATCCACTGCTGGATGTGAAGACTTCCCCCCATTTCCCGAACAAATCTCGGTCCTCATTTATGTGGCTCCAGATAAACGCTTGATTTCGTCTTCCCATCTTGTATTTGCGCTTCTTGTATGTCGTTTCTTCTCTCTGAGATCTGGGAATTCAATGTATTATTTGTCGTTCATCTTCTATCTCTTCGTCTAACTATGTGACGGTTCATCTCTACTTCACCTTCTTCGTATTCTCGGTCATATCTTCTACTTTTGTTGGCGAGCGAATCCATCTCATTTATCTTCCTCTCCCTCCTAGTTAATCCTAGCATTCTTAGTTCTTTGTGTATTTTTTTTAATCTTGGGAGTATTTTGCTCATTCAATCTCCATTCTTATAATCACACCAAATCGCAAGTAAGACACATTATTACAAGTTTTACGCGTGAGACACACTGGTATCTCGCTTTTTAATTTAAGAAACGTGCTCCACGCCATTTCACATTTATTTCATGTCATATTTGTATTCTAATACCCAGTGGTGTGTTTCAGCCCTGGCGCATCCTGGCGGCGCCAGGGCACTTTCTCGAAAGCTGTATATATATTTACATCTAGAGGGAACTTTTTACAGAGAAGGCTTTAGTACCGCCAGGGCACTTTTTTCTGTAGAACTGCACCACTGCTCATACCCATGATGAAAAGGGAACGGTGCTACGAAATATTTGTCGACATTTGCTCTGCAATTTCCTGAATTTAAGATTATAAAGTATTGTGGATGAATATTGGGAACATACGTTGTTCATTGCTTACTTAGATATTGTTGCACTATTAAATTTGGTTAGATATACTAATACCTATTTTAATACGTTGATTTTTATTTTATTTTTTATTTATTTGTTTAGTGACAACACAACAGGCAATGGCCTAATTATAGTGTTGAGCTTTACAAAGTAGTTGTACAGAGTTTATTGACAATTGCATCTCTAAATTCTTTAGGTGACATATAGCATACGTCCAGATCATTGTGAACTGTACAGAGTTGGTTATATACAGTACAAATTCTCCAGATTGGTGACCTCATCAAGATATTGGTTCTTGCCTTTTTATAGTGGAAGAAACCAGTATTATTAACACGACTTTTAGATGATGGGACACGAAACTGTAATGTCGAAACTAAATCCATACAATCTAACTTATTTTGAACAATTTTTTGAAGAAATAACAGAACAGCAATGTTGCGCCTTTGTTCTAAGCTCTGAATATTAAAATTCGTAATGACTGCATTGTAACTATCATAAGCAGGATAGATTCGAGTTTCTTTAAAAGTCAGGAATTTAAGAAATTTTGATTGGATTTTCTCTAATTGTTGGCAATGTTTCAATTGATATGGATTCCAAATAGAAGAAGCATATTCTACCTTGGAGCGAACATAAGCATAGTAAATTTTTTCCAATGTTGATATGTTGTTGAATTCTCTTCCCGTCCTAATTACGAATCCTATTAACTTCAAGGCTTCATTTGTTATATTTGTAACATGTATGTTAAAAGTCAATTTCGAGTCAAAACTGACACCAGGATCCTTAACTACAGTAGGTCTGTTTAGTACAATTTTATTAATGGAATAATCAAATTGATGAGTGGTTTTATTTCTATTAAATGATAATACTTTACATTTACTTATGTTGACTCCAAGTTGATTAATAGCACACCAGTTTGCAATATTATCTAAACTTTGCTGAAGTCTTATGCAGTCTCCGATAGAGTTGACTTTTGTATATATTTTAAAGTCATCTGCAAATAACAATTTTTCATTATCAGACACACAATCAGGAAGGTCATTAACAAATAAGAGGAATAACAAAGGTCCTAGGTTCGAACCTTGAGGAACTCCTGAGAGTGCAGAATATTCATATGATTTGTATTCTTTATAGACAACTGATTGCTTGCGATTTGTTAAGTACGAATAGAGGAGCCTAATCACAGTGGGTGAGAAGTGATAGTGATTTAATTTTTCCAGTAATATATTGTGATTAACCCTGTCAAATGCTTTCTCAAAGTCAATATAAATCACATCAACTTGCTTGCCTTCGTCCATCGAATTTGCTATGTAGTCCTTAACAAGTGCTAAGTTTGTTACCGTGGATTTCTGAGAAACAAAGACATGCTGCTTAGTTGAAATAACTGGTTGAATGTGATTACCAATTCTCTTGTATAAGATCTGTTCAAATATTTTTGCAAAAGCTGGTAATATTGCAATTGGCCTGAAATCATTAATGTCTCTACTATTATTAGATTTTGGGATAGGACAAACCAGGGCAGATTTCCATTTGTCGGGGAAAGTACATGTTTTTAGAGCGAGTTTAGTGTAGTAGACACCAGGATATAACATTGAAAATATATAATGAGTATTAAAACAATATATATAGAACTACTGGTGCCCTCTATCAAAGAGCAAAAAAAAATTAGAACTACGTAATAATTACCTGAATAGGGTGAAACATCCAGGCACCACTCTTTTTCATGTTCTTGTTTTGAAACAAAAGGGAGATAATAGGGTTGAAGACATGAGCCATCACTACGAGGTAAGCGGTTGCTGTTCACTAGAAGGAACAAACAACTAGCAAATGCTGTTACCAACAACTGCCTCATGGCTGTAAAAAAATATAGAAAAAAAATACGTCAGTCATCCTTGTATTAGGCATAAGTAATATTTCACGAGATTCCGTTGATTCGAATATTTATTGTAGATATTTTCTGTTTAAAACTTCAAGTACTTCTAGCTGAATCAGGAATTCAGCCAGCATGTTCAGTTTGGGAGGGTGTAAAGCCAAACTTGTGAGGGTGTAAGTAATAGAGTTTTGGAAGAGTTTTTGTCAATTTTTAAACCGCAAAAAAATTTTCTAAGTTGCGGATGTGTACTTAAGATTTTTAGAGGATGACACCATCTGTTGGTGGGAGAGATATGGCAGAATCCCTAACTAAAATTACCACAAAGCTCTAAATTAAATGGGTGGCCAATTAAAAAAAAACAGCTATATTGCCGCTTTTCCAGAAAATGACAAAGATTTTGTAGGGTTTATTTCTGCGAATGAATTTGCTCTTTAAGGTTTAAGATCTAAATAATTAGGTTTACACTCTGAACATAACTTGGTATCGAAGTATAAGATATTAAGAAACCAAAGATACATGTATTTAATAATTCAGGAAGACTGAATTTACAATTATTTAAAAAAAAAATATTTAGCTAGTTTTACACTTGTTAAAATAGCTAAAATGCTAAGCATTTTCAAATTTACGTGTGCTGCAAAACGAGTTCTATCCAACGTTTACAGAAAATCGTGTTCTATCCAACGTTTGCTGGAAAATGAGTTCCACTCTCAACGTTTGCTAAGAGAAACAAGATCTATTTTGCGTTTGAGGTCAAATGAGTTCTAGCCAACGTTTTCTGGACAATGAGTTCCACTGTCAACGTTTGCTACAAAACGAGATCTATTCGACGTTTGTGGTAAAATAAGTTTTATCCAACGTTTGCTGCAAAACGTGATATGGGTAGGTAGCAGAGCCTTGGATGCAGTAGCTTAACTGAAGCCATGTTTTGTGACTAGCGAAGCTGAAGTTTGTGTTGTGTGGGAAAGAATATACAAACTAACCTATGAACTCATAAACTAAGCTATGAACTAATCCAACGACCTGCCTAACAAACTAAAATTTTAATTTAAACTAACAGAAACTAACTATTTGTAAACCAACTTCATGTACGCAAATCATTGTGGTGTACTGGTATAATTGTGTAAATATGTAAAGCCCCGATATGCTACGATTGCATGTTTGTGTGTTGAAGATCATATGTTTTAGATCCATTTTTTTTACTAATCGCTACTAACAAGTTTTACCTTTTCTTAAATAAGAACTGATACAATTTAGTTGCAATGAAGTAATGTCTGCATTTCCGGTGTTACGATGCAGCCAGATGAGTATCGTATGATTATCTGGAGCAGGTTAGATGGCGGGATTTTTAATATGTCGCTGTGATCCAAGCTAGCATAAATTATATTTCGTTTTTTGAATGGGAACATTTGTTCTAAGAGGCCAATATACTATTTCTGTAATACGCCTAAATGCTAGAGCATGCACGCAGTTGTTTTTATTTATGGTCTAAACCGGAAATGTCACATGACTTAGATATATGTTATACTTGGAAAGTAAAAAACCTAAGGGAGTAAACACATATATATCAGAACAAATAAATAAAATTGCAACGCAAGCTGTAATTCTGTCTGAATAAATGTCTTAATAAGAACATCGTTTTTCCTTTGCTGTTCGTTAGTCCACCTGAGGAAACTAAGTTTTCTTGGTGCCAATGACTATATAAAATCTAGTTTAGCCTCACCCGCATTCTCTGGGTCCATAAAAGAAGGCATCTCGATTAGTCAAAATGTCTATGATGCAACTCGTCTGACTACACATCAACCCACCTGAAGATAAAACTATTGAAGAGTCTCGCCGGAGTAAATCATCTTGTATTTATCTACGTCCAACGTCTAACCATTACAAACGAGTTCTATCCTGCATTTGCTGCAAAACGAGTTCTATCCAACGTTTGCTGCAAAACGAGTTCTATCCTGCATTTGCTACAAATCGTGTTCTATCCAACGTTTGCTGCAAAACGAGTTCTATTCAACGTAGGTTACAAAACGAGATTTATCAACTCTAGCTGCAAAACGACTTCTATATAAAGTTTGCTACAAATTTTGAGTTTGAATTTTATGTAAGGCTCTTAGGCAACTTTGGCTCAGGCCGAAAGATTGCTACAAAGCAGCATGGACTCAACGTTCGCTGCAAAGTGAGATCTATCCCAATTTTACGCATTCAAATACCTTGAAAACGAATTCAGATAGAACTTGAAATATTTTCTCAATAACAATTCTTGAGTTTACTGCATAGAAACAAAAAGAAAACAAAGTTGAAAATTAATGACTAAACCGTGTTTGCTATTTTCAAATAAAGAACTTGATAATGTAGCCACTTTTGGCATTCTTTACAATTATAGCTATATTGCGTAATATACCTTCAACGTTCATTTCGTTGGATTTCTTTCGAAATTCTATATTACATTCTAAATGTATACTCTTAACGTCTAACCATACAAACCTAAAGAAAAAGAATTTTCCAGATTTCAAATATGCAATCCAGAAGACACGAAAAGGTAGTAAATATCTGCTTCTGCGAAGAAATTGATGATATTTCAAACAAAACTAAAAATTATGTATGAAATCTGTGTCCAATACGTAACTTAACTATAAAATGGACCACACTGGAGCTTAAACTAAATCCAAGTTATTGTAACTAAGTGTCTGTCTTATATTAAATATCACGCCTACAAGAAGATAACAATAAATTATATAAAAGATATCACGTGCTATGTTTTTGACATTTTGTATTTTTTTTTTTTGTATCTTCCTTGTTGTTTGGGATACGTAATAGGTGAAGTAGAAAAAAAATATTTAAAGTGATTAATAGTTGACATAACTTAATCGTTATCAAATCTCAAACGTTTAATTGAATATTGGTCTTGTTAACATCTTTATTTTATCGTCCTGGCGTTTAATTGTTTCTTTTTTTTTTATCAACTTGTTATCTTTCGTCAGAAAGTTCAGACAGAATTTGCAAAGTGTAAGGAATGTCGTCACAGTTTGATT
Source organism: Lepisma saccharinum (assembly GCA_022664845.1). NCBI lineage: Eukaryota > Metazoa > Arthropoda > Insecta > Zygentoma > Lepismatidae > Lepisma > Lepisma saccharinum. Next base: position 7,834 of record JAGDQP010001463.1, read on the forward strand.
ATATCTCATGGAAAAGATTGTTTTTCTTTTCGTTGAAGAAAATTGTCTACGGATTGTTGAAATAAGTTATGTGTTGGTAAATTTTATATTAATTTTTTCTTTTCTTTTCTTCAAATTAAAAACAGTTAAAATGTCGATCTTACGTCTACTGATCATAATTCGTGACATCAGAAGCTTGTGTTGTGTATGAATATAATGAAACTATTGATACTTTTGTTTAGTTACTGACGTCACATATGCAAGTTGATAGCCGGAAATGTCACCTAGGATAATGCTCTGAAAAAAGATATAAAATTAATGGAATGAACAGTATTTCCTTTCGTTATTTGAAATAAGGTTAATATACGGCGATTACAGTATTTACAATGTTCGTTGCTAAGAGAGATATCTGCAGGTTATTTTTTTTTCAAAACCATCGAGAAATCCAAAAAAAGATCTTCAAACTAAAAGAATATATAATTTTCTTTCAGTATGCTGTTTAACATTGAATAAAAAGATAAATCTAAGATCTGATCTATATAAACAAATGCCCTGAAATTACAATATGAAGTCAAAACTGACTTGTCATTATTTGTTAGGGTAACCTTAGTGTAGTAATTCGGCGCCAAACTTTTATAGTTCTCTCATTGTTCCATTTTTCAAGGTAACAAATAAATCTAAGATCTGTAGATAAGGTGAAATTTCATTCACCATTTTAAACAAGTCATTCATGTAAATAAGAAAAGATTAAAACTCATCCGGGACACGTCACAGGATTTTAAAATCGACAATATTTCTTCGTCTAATCCACTGAATTTTCATCGTGTAGTTATTGGTTTTTTGACGTTTCCTAGGCAAGATGCATTATTTTTATATTTAATTTTGGCAAGATATGGCATGATTAAAATAAATCAACTTTTGCCAGACAACCTCAATGGAGGGTATCACCCCTTCACGCACCCCAAATTCGTGAGCAGATACTCCTAACTTTAAATTGTTTACCGTTAAGAAACAACTGAAACTCTCCAAAACATTACGTACACCTTCCAATTTTGGGTTTACAACTCCGCAACTAAAAATCTCAGTACATTCCAAGATATTCAGTACATAAAGGTCAACAATTCAATTACCCTTCTTTAAATTTAAGGTCCACAGTTAATTGTTAAGAAGCAATCTTGTACTGTAGATAGGGACAATAAAAACTCGCGATTTCGCAAAAAATATCAAACACTCAAGAAATCGCGTGAAGTAGATAGATGGTTGATAATAATGATGAGGATATGGTGATGGTTGATAATATGGTTGATGAAACTGTGCTTTTTAACTCAGGAAATTCTCGCGAAAATTCGACCCTCTGTTTCCATCCACGAATTCTGAGCTCTATTCAAGAAATTATACAATTTTTATTCGTTCATTCACGAAAATAATGCCTAAACAATCAATAATTAGCTTCACAAAAAACTTATCATCGGAATCGCGTAGCACGGAGAATGTTAAAATGTAGTACACTGAATTCTCCATAGGGTTGGCTACTTAGCGGGGGGAAATACGAACTATATAGTCACAAAGGAATTAATTGTGTGCGTTCCGAACAGATCTGCTGCGCAGTAGATATCTTTAGGAAGAAAGTCTGCGCAATAGGTATCTTTAGGAAGAAAGTCTGCGCAGTAGAGGCAAAAAAGCAATATTATGAAGATTCATTTCTTACAGTTCTAGTTTAGCAATTTTACTGCGTAGTAGATAACTTCAAGACTTATGCCTACCAGAGTCACGGGGTCAATTTGGGCCATTGGGGTTAAGTTTCGAACCGGGCCACCGGAAATATTGGGACTCGGATTGACCCTGTGACCCGATTTCCACCCGGAAGGCAAAGTAGAGCTTTTATTTCTTTCCTTATTATAATTTTCAATTAAAAAGCGTGTCAGGGGTGATAGAAATGAGGGGTGTTACCCCCCGCCCCCCAGAACACGAAAATACTACGCCGAAAATTCTTAGTTCATTATAGTTAACCTTTATGCAGAAAATTATGTTTCCAATATTCACAATATATAATTTAAATCTCAGTGCTATCCATACAGTACAAAGATAACTACATATACCGTAATTTGAGATACATGAGTTCATTTCTCAAGAAATCTAACAAATGATTCATTGATTCAATCCACAGGAACAAGTCAGGATCACGATTGAGTAAATTGGTACAGGATTCGGTCACAGAGTGAAGACCGGGTCCCCTAGGGATGGAATGGAGGGTATACGCGGATACACGGCGTGTACCCATCTTAAATTTTTTTAGAAGGAAGCGTGTACCTACCTGAATATTAGAGCAACGCTGGGTACACGCCGTGTATTCAGCTTTTTGAATTTTGAAACCTGGTAGTCAAACAGGAAATGAAAGGGACGATCGAAGCGGATTTATTCGATTGTTCATAAATTTCCAACCATGTGCTATCTACATGGATGGAAATAATGGAATGGACAGTTACACAATCACTGTTTCATTGTTTGGGAACGTAGATCGAACAACGCGTTCATTCAATTTTGGAGAAGCTGGGCCAAATTCGCACCTTAGTCAGAAAGCCAATATTTGTAAGCCCGTTACAAAACAGAGAATCCTCTGTGAAATCTCCTCACTTTCTCCCCTATTATTGTTGATATGATAAACTTGCTGAAAGCGAACAGGAATTTTGAGGTTCAGTGGAGATTCTTTTGACATGCTGTGCTCTCCGACTGGCCTCTCTACGGGAGCGGTTAATTGTACAATACAATCGTGGGTGTTGTCCTGCAATGTCCTTCTCTGAGCCAGGAAGAAGAGAAGATGTAAGAGAAAGAGAGGAGCGAGGGAGGAAATATAAAAAACAGTTGCAAGTTGATATTGTGCTTGTTTTGGGGACATTTAAAAGAAAAACATCCCGGCAGAGCTTTCAAAATCCCCTTTCGCTGGATAAGACGCTCGCAAGTGCTGTGTGTGTGGAAAGAATTTTATGATTTGGGAAATCTGGTACTGTTGGAGTTTTTCGAGGTTGAAGAACGTGATCTTTTCCCATATTGATAATAATGATTGAAACTAGAGGAAATTTTATGAGCAAACCAAACTGCATTTTATACCAGAAAAACACAACACAGATTGCTGTAGCATAAAACAACAATTCACCCCTGCCAAAGGCATTGAAGACAGGGTAAATAACAAATGGAAATGGAGGTATGTTTTCCTTCCTGTTTCTTTCACAATCCACCATTTATAAGTTCCGCCAAAAACATTTATTGATTTGAAATGTTTGTTCACAAGATTGAAGTAGCTACCAATAATGACATCAAATAACAAGAATCATAAACCCTCTTTGTTGCTCGTTTCCGACAACAATTATCTATATTTTGCTGTCTCTGTCCCAGGCTGAGCTGTGTCACGATAGGGAAGCGGGTGAATGAACATTGTCATTGACCATAAATGGGAACTGTTTATTATAGTATATTCTACAGTGACTAAATCACAGAGCCAATATAATTAGGAATAATGTCTACATTTATGGAAAAATGGTTGACATCAAAACGAAAAAAAAAAACGAAGATGATCATGCAATGTCAAAAGTGGCGAGAGTAGACGTCTAGAAGTCCGAGGTAAGTACACTTTTTTTTTGTAGTAAATATTTTCAAGTTGGGATTGAAGATTTTCCAGTAGAATAATATTGTTTGCTTCAGACTATGAGCGGATTATCAAACACAATTGTAAAATAAATAAATAAATAAATAATATAACTGCTCCTTTATCATAGTAGAATCATGAGTGAAAAATATTTGACTATGCATGACACAGACTTTCAAAATTAATTGATACGATTTATGTAAATTGAGTGAATAAATACAAGGTGTTGCAATACGACCGACAAAATTGGAGGGATAATAGTATATATATATATACAGTAGAAGTCCGATAGTCCGGCACGGGTGACTGTTAATTAATCAGTTTTCAAAGTACATTGTCGCAAGTAAACTTCGCTCAAGCTTGCTGGTGGAAAGTATTTCTAATTTATTGTTTGTGAATATTAACTGTCCACCTTTGTCTCAGTGGAACCCAAAGCCATATATCGAAAGCTGGGAACGGAACCACCGAAATTCTATGGATTCAAACTCAAGAAAATTCTCGAAGTAAACTGAAAAAAGGAATCTGTTTGGCAGTTGTTGTAATTGGAAGCTCATGCAAGTTGTTTGGTGCTATGGCAGGGACTCGATACCCGGTCGTCCAGATGCCGGTTTGTATTCTGATCACTAAACTACCGCGGCTCAACACAACCGGTAACTGGGAGGCCCGGGTTCTGTCAAACTCGTAGTAACAACTAGCTTTCTTGTGTATTTTTCAAGAGTGAACCTCACATGTAGAAATAGTCCATAAGCAAATATATTAAGTTTATTTACAAGTTTTTGTTAAAAATATTATATATGGAGCCTCCTACGTAGCGAAGTCTGTAGCGCGCTCGAATTCAGTGGGAGCGGTCCCGGGTTCGATTTCCGGTGGGGGTTGAACATTTCGGTGTTGACCCAGAGCCATGAGGACAATTTGGGGGAGCTGCTGTGAAAAAAGTACAGTGGCGATCACAGTTGAGAACTTCGGCTCTCCTCTCCCAACACGTCTGGTCAGCGTGGGAGCAGTAGAAATGTGTACACAAATATTCTCAGTTGTGTTGTTCTTGGAGTTGTATCAAACAGGACTGAGTATGTTTGTTGAATAAAAAAGAGCAGATAAGCAAAATGTTGTTATGGATGGATTATTAACATCCAAACTACGATTACTATGGTAATCAAAATTCTTATGTAAATGAATGTGTGTGTGTAGGGGGGAGGGTGTGAAAATCTCTTGCGTAAGAGTGAGTGAGTCTGTATTTTAATTATCATATGTAAATTCTATGTAACCATTTGTATCTTCTATATTCATAATTATGTATGTCATTTTTTTTTCTTAACTGTTACAGCCTTCGCGAGAGAAGCAGATTCTTTACGTCCAGAAACCAACTTTATTTTTCTTTGTATCTCAGCAGACTGCAAACAGCTTTCAGCTTTCAGCTTTCCTTTTTTTGAAAGTTTAAATGTCATTGGTTCCCTCGGAAATGCGGGAAAGAGTGGAGTTGAATAGATAACCGTTGGAACAGACTCCTATATAAAGGCAATCGTCTCCTTTGTTGTTCTACTCACTCACAATCATACCAAGCTTCGCGTTAAAATTAGTAACCCGAGTTCCGTATTCGTGTCGGTTTCGATGCTGTACTTCTACTTAGGCAGAGAAATCAGTTATTCGTACTGTGAAACAGAGACACTGTTTTCGACCCCATAGGAGAGGTCAGTTTTGCAGGTGTCCGTTCAAATTCGTTGCTGACGATGAAGAAACGGTAATATTTTTACTCAAATAACTTCGGGAATAATTCTAATAAGCATGTATTGTTGTTCCAGTTAGTAACTGCAGATCGATGGAAGGTTACGTATTTATTTAATATTATCAGACTAATCGCTAGGCAGTAGATATATATTTGAATAGCTTATAAGCAGAAAAAAAATATAGATATAATCGAAGGAAAATGATCCTATCGAAAAATAATTGAAATACCTCCTGAATATGGGAGTGAATGAGCTGATTCAAATATATAAGACCAGATCAAATCGTTAATAGTTGTACACGAATCTGTAGAACAGTAATCATTCCCAACCGGTCATCTCAACTGATTTTTTTTTTTTTTTTTAGAAAAGTAATGTCTAATTTAAGCTAGGCACCGTACAATCAACACTGTCGGATCGGTACATTAAATTAAGGACAGGGTTGCCTTCTTTTTCAAACTTCCTCGAATATCGTAAATCGTGACTGAGAGCTGAATTCTGTATTAAAGTCGGTAAATAGAGCTGACTTACGGCAAATAAATAAATAAAAACACCTGCTGAGATACATGCGTTACGATCATGCATCGAAAATGAAGCAACTGACGACATTTGTTACTAATCATTTTTATACATAATAAACTAGATCTTGTTATTATTAATAGAATTCCAGAATTCTTATTAAAAAAAACTGGTATATAGTAACCTGATCCTTTTTTTCTCAAGTTATTGATTTATTCATGCATTTAGAGATCCTCTTGACTGGTTCTTTACCCGTACAAACTTCGGTCTTTTATTATTATTATTATTATTATTATTATTATTATTATTATTATTATTATTATTATTATTACTCAAAAGTGAGATGAAAACTTTTTTCAGTTCTTTGAGGTATTAGCATCTGTAGATATCAACAAGCTATATTTTTATGTTTTCTAGTAATTCTCCGTTATCCAAATACTGCAGTGTTAAAGAATTCAGGGCCGAAATTCACCCTACTGACGCAGCCACATATTACGTAAAGAAGAGTCAATTATAAGACGGTATTATTAATCGTTCGTGGGTAATGTATATCTTCAAGTACTCGAATCGAAGTAAAAAGAAGAGAGAATAACAACTTAAAACAAGGTGCAAATAAATTACGTTTTTCTACCCTCATGAAAGAAAGCCTAAATGTTCCATTAAGAATTTAACATCGTTCATATAAAAATGTAGCTCTGGTTATCGCGTGTCCGAGAACACTGTGGCCGAAAATTTATGGACATCGTGTACACCCAAGAAAAAAATTTGGAATCCACCCCTGCCGGGTCACCGAAATAATCGGTTCAAATTTCGGACCAGGTCCTCGGGTCAGCCACATCCGGTTTACCGGGTCACCAAAAGACTCGATTTCAGTGCTGATGTCATGGACATAAGAATATAATAGGACTAGTAACATGCCAAAATTTATGGGCCGGAAGTGCGCCTTGCCGCCATGTTGAATTGACCAAAACATTGCAACTGGTTATAAGAAGTAATGTTAATTTAGCCACTTTTAATTACAAATTTTAAATTTATGTGAAATAATTTAAGATATGTGAAGGTTGCGTCTGATCAAGCCGACCAAGAGGTACGTGTGAGGATTAACAGGTAAGCAGTATTTAAGTTTAGTGAAATAATATCAGGTTTCAAGATTTGAATAATCACTGCTCTTGAGAAGGAAGTGTATTGCAATAACGCTTATTTTATAATAATTAGTAGTTAAGGACAAATTTAGATAGTTAAAATTTATTTGCACATTCACAATATCGTCTGCTTCCTTTCCAGGAAGTATGCGCGATCCGCCATGTTGGAATGACAAACTGCATTCTCAGACGTCCCATTTTTATAACATTGAGTGAATTTCTTGTTACTAGTCCTATTATATTCTTACGTCCATGGCTGATGTCTACCCAGAGTTGATAAGAAAAAAAAAACAATTGGGAATCATTTTAACTCTTACCAGGTCTTTTGAATTTTAATACGCAAAAACAATTTCATGAGAAGTACATCTTCTCTCGCACTTCGTGGCGTAGAAGGCAACTGGTAGAAAAATCATCCGTTGTCTCAAATTTCAAATTTTGAAGTGTTTGTTTTTTTACATTTTATCGGTTTGTAAACTACACAATCGCTTCCCCACATCCTAATAGACTTGTTTCAAAGAAACAAAGATATAAAGAAGGAATAATCGGGTACAGTTAATAATTAAAAAAAAAGAACAGACAAAGTCTCGTAAAGTCACTGTCAAGGCCAGATGTAGATTTATACCTTGTTACCAAGTAAAGAAATCCTAACATTACAATTTCAATTATGTTGTGATTTAATAACATTTTGTCCTTCCTGTAGATCATGTCATTTGTTTATCTATGAAAGATTATATTGACATTTTGTTTCTTAGATATCAATTTGTGTCCCTTTGTTCCTTAAAGTGAAGATCATCTGGATAGGTGTTACCAGAAATGGGACCCAGATCTTAGATAAGAGAAAAAAATGGACCTAATAAACCTCGATGAATCTGTTACTATGACAAATTGTGCGGGGAGGGAATGTTATATCATTTTGATAATCATTACGAAACATGTAAACTAGGGAAACGAAATATCGATATCTTAAAAAAAAATATATTAAAATTTAAGGATGACGGACAACAAATTTTACGTTTTTGAAATAGCAACAGATACTGTGTAGGTATCAGAGCTGAAACCAGGTCAATTTTGTTAACCTGGTGACCCGACCCGATCTGAACATAGGTGACCCGGAGGTCCAGTGACTTGGTCCGAAGGAGTTCGAACACTATTTTTGTGAAGCTGTCATAAACCTCTTCCCTGTAGCTTTTCAGTCGTAAAATCTGACGATGTCATATGCTCTTTTTCTTTATGAAGAGGAACAGAGGAAGTATTTTTGGAGGAATATTCCCAACAAATAAGGAGTGAGGAAGGCAGAGAGAGAGAGAGAGAGAGAAAGAGCATCACAGTACAGTACACTCAAGGGAAGTCAGTGGTGATCAGTTACTTGACCAGTCTTCTTAAATTTATACTTGAAGACTACATGTAGCAAGACTTAAAAGTGGCGTGTTAGTGATCAGTCTGTTTTGTTTTTTACTTTTAAATTGAATTCGTATTGGCTAGAAACGATGTTATTATTTTTCCTTAAGTGATTCTAAACATGGCTAAACGGCAACGAACCTACGCTTTAAATAGTGAGTAGGAGAATCACTATTGTTTTATTGAATACAAAGGCAAACCTGTGTGTTTACTGTGTAACGGTAATGTGCCTATTCCTAAGAAAAGTAATACAGAAAGGCATTTTTCCAGTAATCATAAAAGCTTCAATAGTGAATTTCCAACTAAATTCTGAATTAAGGGGACACAAAGTGATGGATCTTAAATCCAAATTAACACTGCAGTAATGTCTGTTCACAAAGACAGTTCGGTAATCAAGCAATGCGTCATTAGCTTCTTATAAAATCTGTCATGTGTTAGCGAAGAGAAAGAAACCTTTTAGTGATGGGGAAGTAGTTAAAGAAGCTATGATCAGTGCGGCCGTCTCTGATTGATGGTCACAATGATAAAGCTAGGCTTGTGTCTTCTATCAAAACTATTCAGTTGCCTCATCAGACTGTTGCTAGGCGGGTTGAACACATTTCTAATAATTTGCAAACTAAGCTACATCGCGATTTGGAAGTGTGTGAATATTTTTCACTACAATTTGAGAATACGAACATTTCGGATATTGCACAGTTATGTTTGTTTATTAGAATGGTTTTTGCCGATTTTACAGTGGAGGAGGAGTTGTTAAACTGCTTCCTCTTCACGAACGTACTAGGGTAGAAGACATTTTTAATGTGTTCCTTAAGTTTGTGAAGGAGACTAACTTACCGGTTTCAAAACTTGTGGCTTTAACGACTGATTCTTCAAATGACTGGGAAGAAAACAATCGTTTTCTTCCTTTTTGTGCTAAGGACGAATGATTTCCCAAATTTTTATCGTATCATTGAGTTGTCCATCAGGAAGCTTTATACAGAAAAGTGTTGAAGTTCGAGCATATCATGAAAATAGTAACGCGTGTTGTAAATCATACCAGATCATCTTCCACTCGTCACCGATTATTCAAGGCTCCTTTGAACATTTCAAATGCTGAACATGGCGATGTAATTTTTTACTCAGAAGTAAGGTGGCTTAGTAAGGGAAAAACCACTGGAACGGTTCTGCACTATTTTGGATGAGATTAGGGAATTTCTTAAATCTTCTCCAGGGCAATATTTAAACAAGAAATCCCTCTCTCACTTTCCGAATTTGAAATCTATTGTGGAAACTACCAATGACGGTGTGTGTAATCTTCATAGTTTTACCAAGCATGTTGACACCCTTTTAATCGAGTTTGACAGGCGATTTCGTCAGTTTTCGACTATGCAACCATTGATAATGTTCATCAAAACGATTGATGTTAGTGATTTTTTTTTAAAATTATAATCTGGAAGAAGTGGAACTGGAAATTTTAAATTTTTAAGAAGACATGGCTTTGAAATCTTCCTATGCCACAATATGCTAATTTTTGGGCCTTGGTGGACAGAAATAAATACCCGTTGGTTCCAAGTGTTGCTCTGAAGATACATTCGTGTTTTGGTTCGACATTTCTATGCGAAGTATCTTTTTCGTCTATGAACGTCATCAAAAATAAAAACAGCAGCTTGCAAAAGATTTTGATCAACTTGCAGAGGACATGCAGTGTCAAGTTTCTCACTAAGTAGGTAAGTATATACATTTTTAAATCACACATTTTAAGTCCTCTCATTATCCTGTTAATTGTTGAATAAAAATTTCTTGTTATTCTTGTTTTTTGTTTTTTTTTTCGAATATTTCTTTTCTCGAATTTGATGTAATAACACAGCTCAATTCATTTCAGTTTGATATGACCGATTTTGTAATTGTTCTCTTTCAAACCAGGCGTGATGATAACACACAACAAAAGGATGCAAGTAAGTTTGACCAACGTAAAGTTAAAAATATTTTTTTTAAATAATGGTCGTAATGAAAACTACCCTCGTGAGAACTTAAATCTAGAAATTCCTAAGCCTAATTATCTTAAAATGTATGATAGTTATGCAGCATTTAAACGCGTAATTCAAAAAATACTGATATGCTTTATTCTCCAACAGAATTTATAGAAAATCGCCCCATGTTTGTTATTAATACAAGCAAACAATAGCAAGTGATAGTAAATAAAAGAACAGCTATTAATATTGATGTAGATTTTGAAGAAGCAGTGACTGCAAATACCTTTTTCACTGTGTTACTAATAGCTCAACAGTGTATTATGATGTGAAAAATGAAAGGGTTTTCGAACAATTTTGATAAAAGTTTCATATTTTGTCATTAAATTTAAGATAATAAAGAAAAAAATTAAAATTTTGTAATTGAAAACCTCTTGGTAAAGCATTGAATGTTATAGAGAAATCAAGCCCATATAATTCTACAAAGTTTTTTATTAAAATTACACCACTTTGCTTCGATTGAATACAATCTCCTCCACAATTACCCCCAAGTTTTTTCCTAACATGTTACAAAGTATTGAGTAATATACTGCTAACTCGCCTAAGTGTATACGTAGATGAAATAATTGGAGATCACCAATGTGGATTTAGAAGTCCACGTTGGACCAGATTTTCGTCTTGAGACAAATCTTGGAGATGAAATGGAAATACAATGGGACTGTTCTCCAGCTATTCATTGATTTTAAGAAGGTTTATGATTCTATCAAAAGGGAAAAGCTACACAATATCTTGGTACGATTTGGAATTCCGAAGAAACTTATTCAATGCTTAGGAGCAAAAGCGAGGTAACAGAAGAAATAAAAAAGTCGTTTAGTATCGGCCAACGTATGTTTCTAATCAGTCCAAAAACTTCTAACCTCGCGATTAATATCAAGGAAATCGAAATTGAAATATATACCAGAACGGTTATACTGCCGGTAATACTTTACGGTTGCGAAAGTTGCAGTACGACCCTAGCAGATGAACATAAATTACGAGTGTTTGAAAATAAGGTTTTGAGAAAGATATACTGGCCGAAACGCGACGAGATGACTGGAGAATGGAGGAGACTGCATAATGAAGAAGTCCACGGACTTTACGATTCACCAGATGTTGTAAAAATAATGAAATCACGACGACTACGATGGGTAGGACATGTAGCTTAGATGGGAGAAAAACGAAGATTATTTTCCATCTTGGTTGGAAAGCTGGAGGGAAAGAGACCGTTGGGAAGACCGCGAGGTCGTTGAGAGGACATTATTAGAAGGGATCTTCGAGAAGTAGGTGATTATGATGAAAACTTGCTTGATCTTCGCCCGGGATAGATTCCTATGGAGAATGTTTGTAAACTTAATTCAAGTTCAGAATATTACAAATAGTTTAATATCGCATAACCATTCAATACTTGTGGTGTTCCAAAACAGAAAATAAACATTGAAATGAAAATAGAACTTTCTGTAACACTACGATGCCAATATCATATATCTATATGCGTGCGTTTAAATGCAACTTAAAACCATCCAATAGAAACAAAGTATTGTAAAACATAGAAAACTAAACTTACCCTTATTGGTATCAGTGGAGATCTTCTACAGGAAAAAGGAACTTTGCAGTACTATGTCCTGCTCTGTAAGAAGTTCCTTCGAGTTGTATATATACAATTTTCAAAAAAGTGACCTGGCGCCGCCAGGGTCCGCCAGGATTGAAACACACCATTGATTCTTCGTAGCACTGAATAAGAGAATGAAAAAATATATATTTTGTTTCCTTTCATATTCATTCTTTCTGTGCTGTTTGACCAAAGCGAAAGAGGTTACTGTACCTATTTTTTTACCATATTTCATGTTCGTTTCTATATTCGTTCTTACTTCATGCCTTTATTCCCATTCAAAGGAATAAAAGAAAACCGGATATAATTTCCGGTTCATAGTCACACGCTTTATTCTTTGTAGTTTATTAATGACACGAAAGATTTTGGGGATATGCGAATAATATCTCTGCTTCCTTTCAGCTCGCACGTGGAAACTATATTTTCTAAAACTTATTGTTATGATTTGACCTTATAATAAATAGAAAAAAAATATATATATATATATATATATATATATATATATATGTTGATGACACATTAGAAAATAACTTCGATTTGCAAAAAAAGATTATTATATGATATCCTTCACGCTTCAGGGATATGAGAATAATATTTCTACTTCCTTTCAGTTCGCACGTGGAAACTATAATTTCTAAAACACTATGTTATAAGTTGACCTTACAATAAATAGAAAACATATATAATATATGTTGATGATACATTGGATTAGAAAATAACCTCGATTTAGAAGAAAAATATTATATAATATCCTCCACGCTTTGCGAATGATTCGTAGTTCATGACAATTCCAAAAATCTGTTACGCAAAACCCTCTACAGGAAACACATTTTTTATTCATTTACGCATTTAATATGATGATTTGAGTAGCGAAACGAACAAATTCCAGAAGCAAGCAACTGCAATTAATATCAAAAATTGTTCTATCGCTTAGGAAACAGCATGTTCATCGATGCAGGAACAAATGTTTTCCACATAATTCTATCCTAAGCAAGTTGGATGTAAACATTTATCATTTACATCAATTCTGAGCCAATGCAAACACCTACAGAATAAAATTTAAAACGTTGAAATAAGTTTAGATTGATTATTTTTTATTTATAGCCTTTAAGCATCTAACATTCAAGCTGGAATGTGGTAAATAGAGAAAAGAAAAGGTGTCGACCCTAGCCTATAATATGAGATACCATTCCAGTATTCGCCTGGTATAAAATTTTAAGATTAAGATATTATTAGTATGCTAAAATTTGAATCCTTAAGGTGCAGTTTCGTTTTGCCGATGGTCGTTTGCAATGACCGCATTCAATGAATGCGTGCGATGGAAGCATGTAGTGGGGTAGTTTCGTTTGTGCATTTGGCACTTAAAAAAGGATGGATAAGCAGGGCCCCCGAAAGTCCCGCCGCGCTGAATGACCTCTCTCCAACTTCTACCGAGGTCTCCGCATGCAGTTATTATAGGAATACTAAAAAGCAAGGATCTGAGGTGTTCTAGAGGTTTCTATCCGAAGACATTTACCACTACATCAGGAATAGTGAAAGAAGGTGAAAAAAGACAATAGGAAAGAGCAAAGAGATGACTTTCAGAGAAAAAATCCGGTGAAGCCGAAGAAAAACACTACATCTAAGTTACTACAGGTATGAATTGACCAGGTTGGTTGGTTGGTATGAATCGGTAGGTATGAGTTTGTTAGTTGGAAAGGAACTAAGTACTGTCTAGAAGAGTAAGAGAAGAGCAATGTGGGGGGGGGGGAAGAACAACAGAAACAGTGTGAAAAATATTACCTCAGTTTCCACAGGTACTGCGTGCGTCGCTTTGCTGTCGCCGGGGCTTCCCACATTCAAAGTTCTGGTAGTATGCATGTCACCCCGTGCTGTTGCTACCGCGGTGATCACTGACCTGCTTCCACTGATTCACCCATTCAATTAGGCGTGGCAGCTTCAGGCTTCTTTTCAACACCCACCCACGGACTCCCAAACGACTGCAGCTCCGATGAAGATTCACAAGCTTCTCCTCAAGGTCTCCTATGACTGTGCAGTATGCACAAGTACCGAAGATGCGCTCCGCCCACTGTTTCCTCAACCTTCTGCATCCTGCACTATTCAACCTGGCACGAGAGGTCGCCGTCGACGGGGTACCCAAACCCTGTGCAGTTGCTATCACGGAATGCGTTCACCACTTCATCGTGCCACCACTGCTGTCTGCAGTCGTCGCTTTTTTTTGTTTGTTTATACTATGCCGTCTCTTCTTGTCCATCGTCGCTTTTTTTTAATAGCCAGGGTGAAGCCGTGACTAATACCCACTTAAAGGGTTACGCCCTTTTATTGGGAAGTGGTGTAAAAGGTGTGGGAGTATTTCGGAATTGGAGATGGTCTATGGGTTTCATGGGGGTCATAATTATACTTTATTTCATTATTCAAAACTTAGGACTTTTACGATTTTTCATCGTAATCATACCTATATGAAGGTAGGATTTATTCAATATATACTGATGAAGTGCATACACGTCACAAATACAACATTAAAGGACGTTAGTATTGACAAATGCATATTATCTTCTGTCCCCGGGGCGACGCGGGGCACTAATGAGATACGAGATGAGCCTATACGTTCCAGATGTATTACAGTGCATTTGATGGCATGAGATGATCAGGTGGGCGTGGGTGAGAGAAAGAGGTACGGTGTAGTATGTCAGGGTCGTTGTGGTGGAGAGTTTTCAGGTAGATACTGATTAAGAGGGGCAGTGGATTGTCTTGTAGAGTTGGGCGTTGAGGGTCGTATTTCGAGTCTTGATGCAGTCTAATAGGAATGGATAATAGGTTTCATAGCGTTGAGTGATATATCGGGTGCGTAGTGTTTCTAAATGAAAGAGAATACGGGGGAAATCAATTCGTGCATAGAGATCAGCAGTGGGACTAGGCAGTCTAATTCTATATGCAATTCGAAAGGCGTGTCGCTCAAAGATTTTGAGTTTTGAGAATGATAGTGTTGCGGCAAGCCATGCGATGTGTTCGTATGTTAATACTGGGCGAAGGAAAGCTTTTTAGGTGTTTAGAATGTTTTTTGGGCTAGACTCCAGGTTCTGCATGTAAAGCGCTCGTGAGGTATTTTAGATGTGGTGTCCAGGTGAGGTGATAATCGTATGTCAGTCCTAAGTATTTTATAGTGTGCGATGGGCAGATTAGTGTATCTTGTACATGAAGTTCTAGGCTTGAAGGGTTGCGTTGAACACGGGAGCGTTGTTTTGGAGGCAGGAAAACTATTGCTTGGGTTTCGTTCGCGTTGATTTTTATTTGCCATTTGGAGCGCCAGTTACTGAAGGTGTCAATAGCAGTCTGCACGGTTCTGTTTATCTGTTGGATAGTTCGGGCTGTTGCTAAGAACGCTGTGTCGTCGGCGTACTGATATAGGTAGGCATGGTAGGGAAATCTGTGCAGAATGGTATGTAAAGTAGAGGTGACAGAGCGGAACCTTGTGGGACACCAGTATGGAGGAAGATGGCGAATTAGCTAATGTTATTGGTATGGACATAGGCGAGTCGACCGGTGAGAAAATTGTACATATATCGAAAGTATGCAACTAGGAGATGAAGTTGTCGTAATTTATGCAGTAAGCCATCATGCCAGACTTTATCAAAAGCTTTTTCTAGGTCAAAGAGCACAAGTGTGGAAGATTTACAGCTATTATAATGATTGGTAATGTGGTTGGTGAGTCTTAGGAGTTGATTCTGTATACTGTAGCCTAGTCTGAATCCTGCCTGATGGTCGGGAAGAAGGTGGGGATCAAGTAAGTGGGAGTGAAGGCGTTTAACAATGATACGTTCCATGATTTTACTGAGGGTTGGGGTTAACTGAATTGGGCGATATGAGGAAACGGATTCAGTAGGTTTGTCGGGTTTAAGGAACATTAATGTTTTGGAAGTTTCCCATTGCGCTGGTAGATCCGGTGCGTAGAATGAAGTTATATATGGCTGCTATCAGTAGAAAAAGTCGATATGGTCCTTCCTTAATATGTCTGTACGTAATTCCATCCATGTCTGGAGCTGTATTCTTCTTTCGTGTGGTAATGGAGATGACATCCTCTGCGGTGATTGGTTCAGTGAGAGGCTGCGTTTCGTTGATATGATGGTCGATGCTAGGTTGCAGTACTTGTGACTCTAAATTCAAGCGAATTGCAGGGTGGTTTCTCTCCATGTGTATGTATGGTAGTGTAAATATCTCCTGTAAGTACACCGCGAATGCGCTGGCTTTTTCTACGTCGGTCAAAAGTGGTTGGTTTAACTGTAGTAGTGGATAAGTTGTTTTTGTCTGTTGTCCTGTCAATAGATTGAACCTTTTCCAGAATTTTGATGAATGATCAGTATCTCGTAGTTCATTGCACGTTTTGACCCACTGACACAGTTTGTAAGCTTCCAGATACTTGTGTACTGTTCTTTAAAGCTGACGATGCTGTTGCAATGAGATCGGATTCCTAGTGCGTATATAATCTCTGAAGTGTTGACGAGAGCGTTGAACCAGGGTATTGCGGTGGTAATTTCGGTCAGTGCGGTGATGTTTTAGTTGTCGGAATGTATCTGTTTGATGCGGCTTGAACTGTTTCTGTTATGGCCTGCAAAGTTTGATATAGTTTCTCTTCATTCGTTGGTGCTTGCGTGTGTTCTAAGTGATCAGTGATGAATTCTCGGTATTGATCCCAATTTGCTAGGTCGAATCGGGTAGAGGCACGGGTTGGAGGGTCTGCGGGCTGTTTGGGAAGATGTCGGTGTAAGGTTAACTTAACAGGAACATGGTCGCCTCCTACAGTATCCAGGACGTCTATGGCGGAACGATTGACAAGGTTGGGTGAAAGAATAACTGTATTAGGAGTTGTGTGGGAGATGGGATGTGTAGGTTTTGGAAGTTGTTGCAGGATGCCTGTGGTGTGGTTCGTAATGTAGGTATTGAAGCGTGACTGTGGATGTTGATGTCCGCCATGATGACACAGGCTTGGAAGTTATCTGAAATGTACTGAAAGAATTGATGTGGAATGGAATGGCCTGGTCTGATGTAGATTGTGACTAAGGTAACATAGATTTTTGAAATAAATGGTGGAAATGAGATATTCAGCTAGCTGCATGTGACGTTTATGGTGAGGACAATGAGGTATTGAAGGTTTATGTCCGATTGCTACACCTCCATTTGCTCTCAGTGCTGGTATGGTGCTCGTTTGATGGTTGAATTTGTAGCCTGTGATTTTACAGTGGGTGCTTGTAGTGAAACGGGTTACGTTTAAGATGACAGCTTGCGCCTTTTCTTCTAGTAGAAGTGATTCGAAAAGTATTTTATGAGTTAGAAGTGAATTGATATTAACAAATATTATTACTATATCCATAATGAAATGTAAGTTTGTGATTGATGGGTAGTTATGGAGAGTTGGTAGGTGGTGCTGTGACGAAATGAACGAAAGGGCCAGAATAGGTAGCTTGAAATGTGACATGGAATACTTGTTTGGCTGCAGTTTGGATTTGTTGTAGGATGTGTGGTCGTTGGGATGGTTGGACATTTTGTAGGGTGAGAATGACAACCCTATCAGCAATTGTCGCGGAGTTTCAGCGGCCCAACCCACGGGGAATAGTCGGGAGTCGTCTTCTGCGAGACGAAGCCCGGCCGCCATCGGGCCACCTGCTGTACAGTGATATGTTTTGCACGTTGTTCACCGCTAAAAATTAGTGAGAACGACTGCTGTAAAATGAAAAGGGAATGTCTTTGAGAGGAGTACAAAGTGCTATGTGTTTCCTTTGATAGATGTATTTTTTTTGCGGAGTGGTTGTTTTCCTCGCGATCGCCACCCCTTTGCCGATTGCAGTTGGATTATCGTCGGGGTGAAGCATACTGCCCGCGAGTGGGAGTCGTTTCGTTGCCGCAGGGTGTTGGTTAAATATCAGACTCCTGCCTAAATGCCCAAGACACATGAGTAACAGTCTGGTGGCCCGCTTGTGCGAGGCGCTTCGTGCCCGAAAGTTATACGCGCATGCGTGACGTGTTTCGTACGACAACAGGTATGAAAAAACATCACCCAGCTGGAAGACCAGCATAGCCGAGTGGGTAAGGCACCAGACTTCTAAATCTTGCGCTGACAGTCGGAGGCACGAATCCCATCGCAGACCCTGAAGAACTTTACTAACTACGAAATAAATAACAGCGAAGACAATGCGAAAAGAGTAACTTAATATCGATTACCACTGCGTCCTATATATTATATATATGTGTCCAATATACAAATATGTGTTACTTTTGCCCGCCTTGTTGCCTCCGCGGGAACAAGGTGGGAACAGTCGGCAAACTGTCGGGTCATAGTTGAGAGTCGCCTTGTTCCCGTAGCCGGGTAATAGATGGCGATTTTATCGGCCCGATATCCGCGCCGCAGGTGAGGCTCGCCGGAGGGCCGCCAAACGTCACAAGTGGGCCGCCACTGGACCGCTTCCGATTTGCTGATTGGGAAAGGATAAGAGCTGTTCTACGGTGATAGTTTGCTGCAATATGGGATGGTTGTCTTGGATGAAGTCAGGATTTGCTGGTTGTTCAGTGACACGGAGAGGTACTACTAGGTCGCGTTTTGGTTGGTTCAGGAGGAGTTCGAGCTTTACAACGGTAGCTGTAAGTCGGATGTGGTTCATTGCAGGTAGAGCATTTAGGTGGGAGTTGCATGTTTGAACACTGTCGAGTAGGGTGAGGACCGGAACAGAAGCCACATTTAGCTTGGTTAGGACACTGATGAGTGGGATGAGAATTATAGCTCTGACACTTTTCACATCTGATAGGTATAGGTGCTGGGTGCGAGATTGTTCTACACGATGTCTTCTACGATATATATATGCTCCGAGTGTGAGTAGATCGTTGATGGTTTCCTGTGATTGAGGGAGGACAAAAAACAAGATAGGTGGGGCCTGACTGACATTTGATGCGAATGATTTTGGTGAATTCATACTCTTCTTGTCTGAGTTAATCGGCTAGTTCTTCGTCTGTCCAGGTAGGGTCAACACCACAGATAACTACTGATAATAAGGGTAGCTTTCGTGGTGGTGGTGGCTGTTTAGTTCATGCAGATGATAGATTAGTCAGTTTAGCGGATGTTCCAAAAATCTCAAAGCTGAACTTATTTCGTATGTTTGTAGCTAGATTAGGATCTGGAGATGATACCATTGCGGGTGGGAATGAGTTGTGAAATTGGTGGCCTAGATACGTATTTGAGAAACTAATTTAGAAGATGTTTAAGATTCTGAAGTTTAGAGTCAAAATTGCTTAGCAGGAAAGAATACATTGGTGCAGAAGGTCCTGAAATAGTGTTATCAATATGCATAATTTCAGAGGTATCGCTATCACTATCGTTGTCGTGCTGAACATCCTGTTTCTTGTTTGGAGGTGAATCAGGTGCTTGTTACTAACTGGAGTGCGAGACCGACTTCGAGATTCAGTGCCTGTGTCTTTTCGGGAATGTCTAGATCGATGTACGGTTCGAAAGTCGCTAGGTGATGGAGTTTTAACCTGAACCGGAAGTCCTATGTGAAAGCCGTCCGCCATATTATCAGTCCGTCCTGAGGCCGAAGACCGTGAAAATAAAAAGGGAAAAGAGACGAAAACGAGAATCAAAGGGGTTGATGAGATGATCAGTCTTTCTGCTCTCTCCAGTTAACTTCACCTTCCGACAACGAAAATTGCCGTCAATCTCAATTTGGGGTGCACGTGTCTTTCTCGTCTGTGTGTGTTCAACACTGGGACATCGGTAGCACGCTAACCACCCAAAGTGAAGCTAGGTTTGGTTATGTCCATCGTCGCTTTCTTTTTTGTTCGTGAGAGACCCAAGGCCTCTGTTGTTAGCCACCGGTGTGGCTAACACCCACTAGAGGGTTACTCCCTCTCTTTAGGGAAGGGATTTATAGGAGAGGAGGATGCTTTGGATTGGTGGTGAGCTAAGGGAGGTTACAAAATTTATTTATCCTGTATTTTATTTATATCATATTTATCGTGGTCATTATAAGCTTATGCTTATAATCATATCAGGATTTAGGATCCATGATGATGAATGAGCAATGAGCAATGGACATGAAGTGCAATTTCACGCCACAAACAATAATACGGACAGGTGAGGGTGAATCTTCTTGCCCAGGGGCGACTCTGGGCGCGATGGGTGACTGGTGAGCCCTAGCTGTACACTGATGGAAACAGTGCAGTTATGGAAGTGAAAAGTGAAATGAAGCGCAGTGAAAGTGATATTTTAATAGAGGTCTATTGAGTTACACTGTGGTCTCTAGTGGGTTGGTGTGAACGTAAATGTAGGGACCTGAGTAGGTGGGTTGAAGGTTGATGTTCAATACTGTACGTGCGGCAAACTGAAGTTGGGTTAGGACGTTGGATTTTTGGAAGGGATATAGATTTTGCAGAGTGATGGTGATGAAAGATAGAAATTGATCGATGGTAATGGGTTGTGTTGGAGAAAGTACGGGTGGGTTGCATGTTTTAGGTTCAGGAGGACGGAGAGGTAGCACTAGGCCGGGATTTTCAGTGGTAGGTTCTGGACGGTTGCTGCATCGATAACTATAGGTTGGATGCTGTTGTCCACAGGTATTGCATTTGGGTGGGTGTTGCAGGTTAGAACAATCTTTGGTGGTATGTGAACCAGTGCAGTAGCCACATTTAGGAGTATTAGGACAGTGGGAAGTGGGATGGTCGTTATAGGTTTGACAATGTTCGCATCTGGTAGGTAATGGAGGTTGAGAACGAGAGGGTTCGACACGGTATCGTCTTCTGTAGATGTAGGCACCAGCTGTCAGTAAGTCTTTGATAGTCTGTGAATGAGAGGTTAGAATGCGTACCATGTAGCTGGGTGTTCCGGTTTTGGTTTTGATCCTGATGCATTTGGAGATGATATGGCCTTCGGTTGTGAGTTCTTGCTGAATTTCGTCATCTGCTAATTCTGGATTTACTCCTCGGATAACGACAGAAAGGACTGGTGGTCGTCGAGGAGGTGGTTGATGCGTTTGACGTGGAGTGTCGAGTCTCGTGAATTGTGCAGATGGACCAAAAATTTCCAGACTATGCTTGTTTCTGATTTTTGAGGCTAAGTTTGGTTCAGTTGATTTTACAATGATGCCATTGCGTGTTGGAATAATCTGTGTGATAATGTCTCTAGGCATATATTTGAGAAACTGAAGAAGTAGTACTTTAGGATTCTGGAACTTTGGATCAAATTTTGTTAGCAAGAAAGAATGAGTTGTAGTACCGGAAAGAGAATCTTCATAGACACTGTGTTCTATGCTATGGTCAGAGTCAGAATCAGAGATAGTATGACTTTTCTTGGCTGGTGGTGAAGATGGTGATCGGCTAAGATTGGTGGATGATGCATGTTGGTCAGTGCAACGTTTTTGTCTGCTTTGTCCTTTGGTTTTAATGGTAGCTGAATATGATGGCGGATCTTGATATGGTGGTCCTGTCACCTGTTGTGGGAGACGATGTCTTCCAGTCTCTGGTTGATGATTAGACATTATGAGTAGGTTGCTATCTGTCAGAAGGATGAAAAGGGTGAACACATTTGCCAGTCCAGTGATAACAGTCGTGATGAATGATAATGATCACTGTGGCTCCCCTAAGAAGCAGGAATACGTCTTCTCGGTGATGTCGACCTGTGATAAACACACCCAGTCCTTCACAAAATCTCAACGAACAAAAATACTGGTACTCAAACTGTATGGCAACAGTGGTTTTCCCAGGTAAGGTATGATCTCCCCCATCGTCGCGCGACACCGTACTACATCTATACGTTTATATGATTTACTTTTCGTGCACTGCAACCTTTAAATTAAACTCAACTTTCATTCAATTTAAAACAATAGTGGTACTTCAATTTGCTTGTATACTCTGCTGCCATCTATTGAAGACCAAACGTACTACATATGTGCATGCATTCTCTTTATTTCGGGTTTTACCAACAATTTCATAGCATTTTCGTCCAATTCTTGACGTAGCTTTCAATTCTCATATCTGCTGAAGTTCATTTTTGGCACAAAATAGTTCCAAATTCAAAGAAGACACGAATGTAAACTGCACATTACTCTGCAACGCACGCGATTGCTGCAGCTTGACTGGTCTCCGAGTAGTCGTTCCAACAGTTGCATGCGTCCGATGCACACACCAAACCGACTCTACTGATTTCCCTTCAACGTGTCAATGTAGTGACGCGTGCATCAGTTGCTTGCGATTATTGCATGCATTCATCCCACAAACGAAACCGCACCTTAAACATTTAGTAGCGGTTCTCAGCGTAGCGCAGTGCAATAGTAAGCTGTAGATGCTTATGAGTGCTTATGAAGATAAATGCTCACTATAATGCTAAATCAAGATAGAAACGGCTCTGGCCTATAATGTAAGGTACCATTCCGGTGTTCGCCTGGTGCAAAATTTAAAAATATTAAAAAATTGAAGCCTAAATATTTCCTAGCGGTTCTGACGCAGCGCAGCATAGCAATGAATGATCTAAAAGAAAAGTGAAGAAGAAGAAATCATAGTAGCATTCCTAAATCACTGTTGCCAAATCTAAATTTTAAAAATATTAAAAATTAACAACTTTTTTTTTAAATATTCTTTCCAGTGACGATTCTAGAGGAAAAAACTGGGGGGCACCTCTCAACGTTGCATATTATATATATATATATGAAGTGTTTCTATTTTGATGCTGTCCTGCTGTCCATAATCTACATTCTCCTTCTTTCCTCTTTTGCCTTCCCACCATTCGTTCCAATGCGTGTTCCATACAAGCTCTTATCAGACAATGACCCAACAAATGTTTGTTTGTGTGAGTGGTGTAGAACGCCCTACGGTGGAGCGGCAGAAATTGTGAAATGCCCTACGTGGCGACGCCAGAAAAAATAAAAATAAACGCTCATGCATACAATGATTACAATGACGCTAATTTCCAAAAGAAAGGGGAGGTTGGAGGAAAAAGCAAATACGATAATCTCCTGTGGAAGTTACTTTTAACGGGTCAAATTACTTAGAATTGAAAAGTGACAATGCATTTACACAGGAGTGCATGAGGTAAAAAATATCTCAGGGTATCCAAAACAAAACAAAGGGTTAGAACGGGTACATATTGAAATCTCCTTGAATTTAGATCAAAGCAAAACCGACTACTTCAAGGTCTCTCGTCTGCCCGCTCGCTGCTTCCCGCCTGGAAAGTAAGAATACACATATAGGCCTGAAAATGCAGTACTCACCCTTCCTGCTGACTTCTCTCATCACAGAAACACGGGATGATGGCTCCAAGAAATTAAAGCAAGGGATTTTAAAGATGCTGATAATATTTATTCCATAGAGGAACACAGGAAAAAGATGAATTTAAGCACTCCCACTTGGTTACACTTCAAGATTAACACTATTTACAAACGTAATACATAACCATCCTTGGTTATGGTTCTGTGCTGTGATTATATATTCGAATGAGCTCATTTCACACTACCAGCATAAAAAAAAATACACAACAAATAGTCTGTGATGTCACTCAAGGTTTCATGAAGAATGTCTTGAATTTCACCAATTGTTATGTTGTTGTAGCTTTATTCGCTCTTCTTTACTGTTCATCACGGGGGATGGGGATCAGAGTTCCACTTTGGGATGTCACTTCACTAGCCATAAAATATCTTGTGTAGTAAAAAGTAATCCATTATTTTGCCAATAGATGGCTTCAGTGATCTGTATCTCGCGTTGTATAAGTCCGATCGGGTTCAACGAGATGGCGTTCAAACGATGAGATTGCGTACTACAAACACTGGTCAGAAAGTTGTGATGAGTTGACTCAGTGTTGTGTGAGCGCGCGTCAAAATGGACACTAGCAAAGAGAAAATACGCTATATTTTACAGTTCTTCTACGATAAAGGCGAAAACGCAAGCCAGGCGGCTGCAAATGTGAATAGTGTTTATGGTCCTGATACTGTAACAGCTAATCACGTGCAATTTTGGTTTCGTCGATTCCGTGCCGGTAATTTTGACGTCAAAGATGTACCACGCACTGGAAGGCCAAGTGTCGAACATGTCGATAAAATCATGGACATTGTCGCGTCCGACCGTCATGTAAGCACTGTTTCGATTGCCCAAGAGCTAAACATTGCACAAAAAACCGTGTGGAACCATTTGCATAAGGCTGGATACAAAAAGAAGCTTGATGTATGGGTGCCACACGAGTTAACGTAAAAAAACCTCATGGACCGAATTTCCATCTGCGAATCGCTGCTGAATCGCAACAAAAGCGACCCATTTCTGAAGGGTTGGTGACTGGTGATGAAAAGTGGATCAGTTACGACAACGTCACGCGAAAACGGTCGTGGTCGAAGCACGGTGCGCCGGCGCAAACGGTGCCCAAGCCAGGATTGACGGCCAGGAAGGTTTTGCTGTGTGTTTGGTGGGATTGGCAGGGAATTATCTACTACGAGCTGCTCCCCTACGGCCAAACCCTTAACTCGGAACTATACTGTCAACAATTGGACCGTCTGAAGGCAGCAATCGCCCAGATGCGGCCAGCTTTGGCCAATAGGAGAGGCATTGTGTTCCACCAGGACAACGCCAGGCCACACACATCGATAATGACTCGCCAGAAGCTCTGGGAGCTTGGTTGGGAGGTTCTTATGCATCCACCTTATAGTCCGGACCTGGCACCGAGTGATTACCATCTGTTTCTGTCCATGGCGAACACGTTTGCTGGTGAAAAATTCGCGTCAAGAGAGGCTTGTGAATATCGACTGTCTCAATTTTTTTGCCAATAGGGTCAAGGGCTTCTATGAGAGAGGCATCATGATATTACCTTCCAAATGGCAACACGTTATCGAACAAAACGGCGCATACGTGACCTAAATCGGATCATTCTAACTATGGTAACTCAAGCCGCACTAATATTTTTCATCAGTGCATGGAATTTACAGAGGGAAACTTATAGTTAACTGCCAAATTTACACTGGATAAAATGACTTGATTGGATTTAACACTACATAAAACATCATTAAGAGTCCCTCCCTCTACACACACACACTTAAAAATCTATAAATACCACACTGGATATATTGTATAATTCAACACCAATTTAGACCTAAATAAGATGATTAAAAAAATAATAAAAAACAGCAACAAAGATTTCTACATTTTATTTGTAGGTGGGACTAGAATTTCCTATATTATTTTTATAGTAACAAGTAAGTCGGAAAACGAATAGCGTTCTGTCATTTTCGGTATAAGCTACTGGTGGTATAATTTAGAAGTAACACCGCATTGCCTATAAGCAATAAATTAAATTTTTAAATGATGTGGTCTTCCCCTTGGCTACAACGTTGTTGGTAGTGAAGACTTCTAAAAGCTTTTAAAAACAAAAAATACTTTGTTACATAACCAAAGAACAATAAAATAACTACTTGGAACTTGTTCTAAGAAATTAAAAAATCGTTTAAAACTCGACAAAATGCAGTTTCTAACATACACTGTGACTCCTTCCCCCACCCCATGTTTATAGAAGAAGCTTATCATTGTACACTTCATTTCGTGTTCAAGAATCGATAACATTAAACTTCTTGCAAAATAAATATTTATTATTCTAAATATTTCAAGACAATTGAGGATATTAGTTTATCTTCACTGCAAAAAAACTGGGAGGGCCCAGTCCTCCCCCCCACCCGGCCGCGGCCTAGAACCGCCTCTGCCCACATTTACTCACCTTCGGAAATAAAATGTCCCCCCAGGCCTAGAGTCGTCTCTGATTCTTTCATGTTTTTTTTTATGTTTTGTCGCTAAAGCTCTATAGTTCTATAACTCTAAAGCTATATGAAAAAGTGTGAATCTTTAGTAGTTATGAATTCTTTAGTAATAAAATTATTCACTTGGCAACGCTGCAAGTAACGTTTTGGGTTTTGCTCTTAAAATGCCAAATATGTTATTTGCATTAGTCCTAGTGCCCCCGTTTCGTCATACTACTCAGGACATTACACCAATGCTCTATCAATCATTGAGCCACGGCGGCTGGTAATCTGTTTTTAGGTTCAGTTTCGTTATCAGAGAAATAATGTAAAAGCTGGAGTGTCTTCTTAGAACTCTTATTAACCGTAATCTAAATCTCATTACAATACAAAGCATTACTTGACAACAGAACGAAATGTCTCAATATGAAAGTCAAATATCTCAACAATCAATATCGGTACGAAATGATAATTTTTGTGACATTTTCACAAACATCATGCATGTGATAAAAATTTCAATGTGTTTGCATAGCATTATCTAAACTCTAAATCATTATCAGACTGATTTTTCTTTTAACTAGAAAGGAAAAGGATAGGGTATTGTGCACTTGAACAACATGTTTGTGCAAATAGTTCGTCTAGAATATGTAGTATAAAAAATTACCATCATTATTTCATGAAAACAAGATCCAGACTACTTCTTAATCTAGAAATACGGAAATGTAATAAATAAAGGTCTCTTTGAAAATCTGCTAATAAGTGTTTCGGAGTACAACGGACCGTGGTAGAGCGCTCATCTTTGGCGTGTGGAGTCGTGAGTTCGGGTTCCGGACACCTCAGCGCGTTGACATCTCAGCGTATTGACATTCCAGCGCAACTCTCTCCGACTATCGCCAGAAGAATGATTCATGAACACCTGCTAAAAATGTTGGCAAGGTAACAAATAAGTGTATCCAATTGAGAGTTATATTTTCTCTCCAGTATTCAATCAGAGCTTTAGATTACATGGAACAGCCTAATACTATTCATTTAGACTGTCTTGTTCGTAAAATTTGTGGATGTACTGTAAGAGGAGATCATACTTCGAGATTTTTTTATGAAAATATACGAATATTGTTAGAGCTTGATTTGTGATCAATATTTTAACTTTCTATATAAATTTAGCATATGTTTTTGGGAGGTAAGTGGAACAACCTAATAATACTTATTCTGATTGGCTTATTTTGTAGATAGAATTTTCTGTGTAGATTAAGGGATCTATGATTCCCATTCGTATATATTTTCTTTTATTCTCTCCATTTAGATCACTTTGAACATTTTCAATTATTGTTTTTCTAATGTTGAGCACTTTCCTTGTTTTTGGACAAAAAGACTAGATATGGTATCACTGACTCTAAAGAATGTAAAGAAGACTACTCGAAGAAAAGAGTTGACGTCACTTATCACCTGCGCCGGGATGTCGCTAATATGATGATATCTTAGAATTTAGGATAGTTTGGGCATCCGCCATATTTGATTTTGAAATTCAAAATTTGTTGGTTTTCTGAAAATCTAACTCAAGCTATCTTAGAAATTTATTGATATTAAATTTCGTGAAAACTTAATTCCCATTCCATTTTCTTAATCAACTTTAAAGATTAATTTTTTTTTAAATTCCCAAACGAGCTCAACGTTCTAAGCGCCATCCAAATGTGAAATGTCCTAAAAATTAGAGGGATAATGAACTCAGCATACGTTCGTTTCCTGCATAAGTCTACCGGTATCTTTCTCAACTCAACAACTTGGAGCCTATTTGAAAAAAAGTAATATAAAATAAAATCTCCAGAGAAAATCACGTCCTCTTTAACTGGATATCTTATTTTTCATGCATGAGCGAAATGGATGAAAGCAATACGTATGTGAAAGAAAACGGGTATTGTGTAATTATAAAAACATTGTGTATAATCTTGGATAAGAAAAATGAATGACAATTATCACCAACTGCAAGTAGACATTAACTAGTAATTTAATTTTAAAATGTTAGACGAAACTATACAATAACAGTAGTTGTTGAATTTTATTTATGGTCTTTAGACAACTAAGGCTCAGGCCGGAATAGGGGGGAGGAAACGATTCGGGAAGGTATCGGTCAGAGCCTATGTTGAAGGTGCCATCCCGGCATTTGGTGTGACTGAGGAAAAAAACCTGGAAAAACCTCAGTCAGGATGGTCGACCCCTGGAGTCGAACCCACGACCTCCCGAATGCTACGTCAACGCTCTACTCGTACCACTGAGCTACGGCGGGTCTGTAGTAACAGTACTGTAAAGGTGAGTTTACAACTTACGAATACATATCATTAGATTTAATTTTCGGAACTAACTAAGGTTTGGACATTAAATACTAATAAAACTTTCTACATGCATATTCCTCTAAATGGACCCAAGTAATGTAAAATCAAGTAAGGAGAATTTCGTATTGATGTGTAAACATGCTACGTCAGAATAATTATACAAAGAAAATAGGGCAATATTGGAGATAGAACCCAGGCAAGAGAATTATACTTAAAAAGACGACAAGTCGTAAAAGAAAGAAAGAACACCTCGTACAGACACGTGTATCGCATCAGATCTGAAACGGGGTTCACCGGATCAATCAGGTCAAGTTATGGATCGGGTCACCGGGTCTATGCCTGGAACCCGTACGCGAATATCATATTTGTGTGTCAGTGTGCAACAGTTGTGGGTGGCTTCTACTTCAAGAATCAAGAAAAAGACATTTTAAAATAACGTGAAATAATTTATATTAAAATGGTTTCGAGTGTCTAGGCATAAGTAGAAGCTAAGATGTAGGAAACAAATGGCTACGTGAACTGCAACACAAACAAATTATTTTATTTTATTTTATTTATTTTTAAAGAGCTTTGCTTTGCCATATCGATTTAAAGAGATGCCAGTTTTAGATCTCACTTCATCTTACTATTAAGAAAGCGTTTGTTGTGCCATCTAGTGAAAACTGAAAGTAAATGTGTGCATACGTTGCATCTTTTGTTTCTGTATTTTTTTTAAAAAAAAAATAACTTTGTTATTTTTGCATAGATGTCAATGATACTAATAATTTATTTAGCAAAAAGTTTTTGATTTTCAATTTGAACTTTATTTATTGCCTTTGGGCTCAGACAAAAACTTCGGTACGGTAATTCAATTTTCAAGGATCATAAACTTTGGTAAACTTTATTTTTATATGGGCCAGTCTAGTAAATTTGGACTTCGGCCCGTCACGATTCGCCTTTATCTGTTAAGTGTTAAAATCCATACCCATGCCCCTGCCGGGACTCGAACCCGGGACCTTCGAGCCGATGGCCTACCGCCGCAGACCACTCGGCCACCAGGCCGGCATTTCAAGGATAGGTTATGTCGTATACAATGTTTATTATTATTATGATTATACACTCTACGCTGGGAGTAAGAATAAAGCTTTTCTCTTATACAATACACAGAAAAGCCTGTTGTGGATCTGGCATTCTAAACGACACAGTTACCAGAAACATTGGAAAGGATGTGTCTTCAGGATCATTTGCGTCCTTGTATTTTGGTGTCAAAATTTCGTATTGAATGCGAAGAACGAAGATCTACACCTATCTTTGGTAGCGATTAGACTATTACAAAGGATTACGTAAGCTCTCTCATGTTACACACAAGTAATATATTTTGAACGCATATTTTGAAGTAGATCAGTACAAAAAGAAAACCTTCGGGACAAAGGGAAGAGTGACGCAAGAATTCTGCTCACAAAAGAAATGATATCCATTTTGCGTGTGACTTTCTATGTGTTACTATGGAGGCAGTGTTTCCTTTGTAATCCTCCCTTCCGCCACAGTGACACAAAGGAAGTCACACGCAAAATGGATATCATTTCTTTTGTGAGCAGAATTCTTGCATCGCTCTTCCCTTTACACCGAAGGGTTTTTTTGAACTGATATTACTTATTTTGTAAAGTTGCCTATTAAAAAAAAAGTGTATAGTCTTCCTACGAAAGATTGATTTTGTACCGTGGTAGGCTCCATATCTCGAAAACCGTAACTCCTATTTAAAGAAATAACCTTCGATTTTCCCCAATCTGTTGGGGCCCTCAATTGACCCCCCAATAACTTGGGGCTAAAGCGAAAAAGACACACAGAATGACACACACACTTTGCGATTATTTGTAAAAATTCTGTGATTGGGCTAAAAGAGTCATAACTTTTGAACCCCTTCACCGATTTTGACGTGTGATACGCCGTTTGGAAGATAGTGAAGCGTAGATCGGCCTCCTATATGGTCTGGAATCAGTGCTATAATCAGAAATGTGACATTGTTTTTTTTTCGAACCTTCCTAGGGGTTCCCAGGGAGGTCCTACCGACCCATTTGTTTTTCTGTATCTTAGTATGACAAAGAACTTTGAAATGCAAGTTAAGCATCAAAAACGGGTTTACAGTTCGCTAGATCCGAAATTAGCTGTATATATGTGAGTGCCGTAACAGATTCGTTTGTGAGCGTCACTCGAAGAACTGCCATTCTTCATTATGTGTAGCCAACAAAATGAGAGACATTCGCAGGTGTTTGCAGTGGTCTATGGGAGAAGTAGCTAAACTAATATATTACTCCGCCTTCCTGCAATACCTTAATTAAAACTGTAATTAATACCATTGTCTATTATGTCTTTACAGAAATAACTCAAAATTAAAACAAACAGAAAGAGCCTGAAATGCTATCTAAAACATACAAAACATAATTATGAAGATTGACACGCGTATACTGAAAAACAAACTGACTGACCTACTGAACAAATTTAGAATCAATCAAATTCGCACAATTATTTTTCTTTGGAGAGTGCATGAAACGTGATGAACTCTCAAAATCATGTATTATTGGGAAATGCGACTACAAATTAAACTAGTACTTTATATATTATTTTTAACGGAGAGCAATGTTTCGAGTTCCTTAAAAGAAACGCTCAACTGATTTTACATTCTTCTAAACATTGCATGTGATAGTATTGGGAAGTGTCATCTCATTGCTTCTTGAAATAGGCTCCGCCCTCGGTTGCACATTGCCACACAAATCCGAAATTCGCGACCCGGACTGACCTGTAACCTGGAAGACAGAGCAAAATTGTATTCTTCCCTTATTATACAGTACATTGTTGCGTTTGAACAGTGTTTCTTTCAGAGGGTAACCAAGACAGTGATTTTTAACCCCAAAGCACGTGTGATTGAACGCCAAAATCAGGGATGTACGCAGAGGGGGTCCGGTCCCCCCCCCAAATTAATATTTTTTTGTGAAATTATTATCATTTTTTGGCAAATTTATATGCGTTTTAGGTACATTTCAGACCCAGACAGCCCTCGAACCCCCCCAAAAAAACTTCTTGGTACATGTCTGGCCAAAATATTTCTAATGGAAATAGTGTCACATTCCGGGAAAGAATAAAAACAGCCGCCAAAGAAATAATCACCGACTCAGGTAGTCGTGTGGTCTGAGGTGTTAATCAGTATTCGATAAGGATCACAAAGTCGGTTATTTGGGTCAATACCGGGTTACCGAGTCAATAAGGTCACTCCGGTCAAAACCTGGTCAAGTTTCGGACCGGGTCAATCAGGTCACCTAAATCAAGGTCAGGCCGGATCACCAAAAGTGGCCCGGTTTCGGCTCAGACTGACTTTTAAGCGCATTTGCATCACATTATGATATAAAATGAAATAATTTATCCTTAATTATACCATGCTTTAAGAACGTGATCCCGGATTACTCAGAAATTGGCAAGTATATTACTCTTCAAAATGAATTTCTCGCGTAACACATTAAAAGACAAAAAGGAAAAGAAAAAATCATTGTTCACAACAGATACAATCACTATCTTTCAGACCTTTCTAGATTCATACACACCGCCACCCAGACTGATAAAAGTGCAACGAATAAAAAGGCTTGAGATTTGTTTGGTTTAACAAGTCATAATCTTAAGTGATTTGTTCTTTACTTAACTTCAGAACAAATAGAGGAAAACTTAAGTAAATATGACATATTGATTTAAAAAAAGGGACGTCAGCAAGGAAGAAAATAAGAATAAATATTTGCTTTACTGCAGCTAGTCAATAAGAAAGATTGAAAAGTTATTTTCAAAGGCTTGAAAGAGAGAATTATTGCACGTAAATAAAGACGTACAATGAGAATAAACAAATGGTACTTGGTTTTTATCGGTAGAGCAAAGGCAAAGAATACGTAAATAATGGAATATATATATATAATTCATCTTCAAAAAATGTATCATCGGACTCGCATAACACGGAGAATTTTAGAATGTAGCACACTGCTTCCTCCATAGACGGCAGCACAGTTACGAAGCTGGTTTCCCATCTAGCGGGGAAAATACGAACTAAATTATCATAAGGACATTCGTTGTGAGCGTTAGGCGGTATTCTTAGTGAAAGGCTTTGTAAAGTCATTCGACCACCCTGAAATGATATACCAGGTGTATAAGCTTAAATCCGCTGTTTGCCCATAGATGGCGTTCGTGAGCGTATGAAGCTACCATGGGCACGCCAAACCTATTGTGTGGATGGGTTGGACCTCTGGCAACACGAATCAGTGCACATAATAAGCAAGTACAGACAACAAAACACAGTGTT
Organism: Lepisma saccharinum; assembly: GCA_022664845.1. NCBI lineage: Eukaryota > Metazoa > Arthropoda > Insecta > Zygentoma > Lepismatidae > Lepisma > Lepisma saccharinum. The sequence continues at coordinate 40,223 of JAGDQP010001463.1, forward strand.
CCGTTGGTAAGCATGGCTAGTTTTGTGTCAGAAAAAGAGCATATACGGGAAGCTCTGCTTTTCTCCTTCCATTTGAAGAAATCGGCTGCCGACATGCATCGAATGCTTGTGGAGGCCTATGGCGACAGTGCTTTATCGGAAACAACGTGCCGAGATTGCTTTCGTCGGTTCAAAGACGGCAATTTTGACCTGAGTGACAAGAAGCGTGAAAATCGGCCCAGGAAGTTTGAGAACCTTCAATTGCAGGCGCTGTTGGACGAGGACGATACCCAATCGCAGCAAATGCTTGCCGAGCAATTGGGCGTTACTCAAGCAGACATTTCCATGCGTCTACGTGCTATGGGAAAGGTTCAGAAAATCGGAAAATGGGTGCCGCATGAATTGACCGATCGGCAGCTGGAGAGACGCCAACACACATGCGAAATGTTGCTCGCCAGACAAAGAAGAAAGTCGTTCCTGCATCGGATTGTGACGGGCGATGAACAGTGGATATATTTCGTGAATCTGAAACGCCAGAAATCGTGGGTTGATCCCGGCCAACCATCAACATCTTCCTCGAGACCAAATCGCTTCGGACGGAAGACGATGCTGTGTGTTTGGTGGGATCAACAGGGTATCGTCTACTTTGAGCTGTTGCAACCAGGTCAAACTGTCAATGCTCACCGCTACCGCCAACAACTGATCAACGTGCACCGTGCTCTGTGTGAAAAAAGGTCGGAGTATCAAAAAAGACATGACAAGCTGATATTCCTCCACGACAACGCCCTATCGCATACGTCAAAAGTGGTCCAAAACTACTTGGAGACACTTAAGTGGGAGGTGCTACCCCATCCCGCTTATTCACCAGACCTGGCCCCTACAGACTACCATCTGTTTGCGTCGATGGGCCACGCCCTCGCTGAGCAGCACTTCGATTCGTATGCAGACGTCCGAAAATGGCTTGATGAGTGGTTTGCCTCGAAAGAGCAGGAAATTTTTTTTGGCGTGGTATCCACAAATTGCCCGAGAGGTGGGCAAAATGTGTAGCTAGCGAGGGAAAGTACTTTGAATAACCTGCTTTGTGCTTTCTATGAACACACCATGTGTTTTGCTGACTACAAAACAGCGGATTTAAGCTTATACACCTGGCAGGGTGGCAGTTGGGTGGGCAAAAATTTAGTCTTTCATATAAAGCAGCGTTTCCCAACCTGGGGTCCGCAAGACAATGTGATACACACACACAAACACAGTGAAAAATACTGACTTGTTGTTGTTGTTATCGAATGAATAATGAGAAGCCAATTAGTATGATATGTGATGTTCGACCTACAGAAAAATGCCTATACTCCTACAAATCACCTCTGATTATTCTTGTTTAATATAAAGTGCTTTCTACTTTTCTTTCAAACATGTTCAATTTCAACAGCGCAAACCAGCCTGTTTGAGTCTGTTGTACGTGTTTCTAAAATGTCTTGAAACGATGGAAATGTGTTTTTACAAAATAAGTGACAAGACAAGGAAAGAGAGAATTAGACATTCTTGTTCGGTATTCTCTTGCTTGTGAAAAGTCTTTGAATAATCTCTCTTTTGCGGTACGTAGGTACATACCTAATTTCCCGTGGAATTTCGTCACGTTAGCATAGTTTTATGACAATTGTGGACTTTGACCCTTGTTCTTGCAAAAATTCTGTGTCATTACCCTCTCCATCATATTGTTCGTCTCTTCTTTTACTTCTTTCTTCTCAAGTCAGAGCAGTGTTTGGGAAGAGATGGTGGGTACGATTGCAAGTTGCAGCGGCTGTGCCTAGGTTCCTGATCTTGTAGGCGAAGAAGTTTGTATTTCACTATTTCTTTGTCGGAATCCGAATTCAGGTCTTCCGTATTCCATACTGACTGGTATCTGGTTCCATCCGCTATGCTTAATGCCTTTTGCCACTACATACTTTTGTTTGAATTTCAATTTATTTCAGGCATTTAGAGAACTTTCCCTTTGCCCCTATGGTTTATTATGGGAGAATAAGTGGAATAGGCAAAGTGGAAGGATGTACAGAAGAACCCCGAGAAAACCCACGCTCACGGTGTTTGTCCACCACAAAACCCACATGCACTATGCGGAATCGAAACAAGGACCCCACGCACCAGAGGTGAGAGCTCTACCATTGAGCCACCGCGGCTCCACATACCACGTGAATCAACGTTTCCTGTTCTTTCTTATCTGAAGAATAAGTACCGGAAGAGACTTGCTGTTGAGACAGATCTTTGCTTAAAAGTGCTTTTGTTTGATCCTGACACTTCCAAGTTAGCGGCTGTGAGACAACACCAGCTATCACATTGACTGAAGTTGTCCACCTCGGTGAGTCATACATTTATTATCACATTAACATGCTTAACTTAATACATTTTATTTATTTTTTTCTAGAAAAATGCTTTCCTTATATCTGACGGGTAGGCAGGCTGCTGTAGTTTTGTATTGGTTACCTGCTGGATTGATTTATTAATTTGCAACATCTCCAAATTCATCTTGAACGCCACTTTGCATAAACAACTCAATAACAATAAAAAATGAGAAATGAAAATAAATAAGTAAGTACCCTGGCTTTAAACTAAGGTTTCATTTCTGCTTTTGCCCGGTGAAGTTAAGAAAAACAGGGAAAATCACTCAAGTTATAAGGCCCCGGGATCGAACCCAGGATCTCACGGTTACGGAACGGGCAACCTACCGCTGGTATATTGTAAAAAGAACGTGAATATTTTAACATTATTATCCTTCACTACTCCAAAGAGTATACTTCATTGTGTTATATACGGCGTAGCCTAGTAGGTAGCCCGCTCGACTTCAGTGCGAGCGGTCCCGGGTTCGATTCCCGGTGGGGGCTCAAAATTTCGGTGTTGACCCAGCATCGTGAGGACGATTGGGGAGCTGCTGTGAATAAAAGACAGTAGCGATCACAGTGAGAGCTTCGGCTCTCCTCTCCCAACCCGTCTGGTCAGCGTGTAAGCTGTAGACCAACTCCTCCCTTCGGGGAGAGGCCTCATCCACTAGTGCATTGAATATGGCCGTGATTTATTAGTTATTATATATATACAATACAGGTATATAATATAAGAAGACCCTTCAGATGTATTGTAGACTCTAAAGGGGGCAGCAATTACACAATTGGCACCGATTCTATCGTCTCATTGACAAAATCATCGTATTTGATGGACCACGGTAGCTTAATGGTAGAACGCTCAGCTCTGGTGCTTGGGGTTGTCGGTTCGATCCCAATTCACAACATGTGGTGGACAAACACCGTGTGCGTATGTTTTCTCGGGGTTCTCCTGTTTCCTTCCACTTTCTTCATTCCACTAATTCAACCATCATCATCCATCCGGCCTGAGCCAAAGACACCTATAGCATTTAAACATTAAATTCAAAATTCAAATCGTATTTGATGATTAATGAATAATTTTGAACGCGACTGGCAACCCCTCTCCTGGTTCCTCTTGATGGCATCGGTCGAGGTTCGACCAGTGAGATCCAAAATCAAATCCCTATTTATCTTTAGTTTATAGCTTCGAAGTTTCAGGATAGTGGATTTAAAAAAACACTGAAAATAATATCTATTTGAATGATCATTTATGTCTATATCAGGGTTATAGCAGTGTTTTTTCTTGATGGGCGAAACAGGAAAATTTGGCCTAAGACTGTTCACATCACATCCCTTGTGGATCATTCTTCTGATAGACAGAGATGCTGAGTAACAAAATCTGATCACGACATTTCGCTGTCGAAACTTAGAAAAACTTAAAAACCTGTAAGGATGCACACAGAAAGATCGATCCATCAATTTTAAGTAAACAGGTCCAGTTAAGGGTTTTCTCGTACCGTCAACGAAACATATGATAACTACGAACTGTACAAGAGCCAGCTTGTATGATACATGCAGCGAAACACAAATGGTAAAAAGGGTTATACTTAACGCAACTAAACATAGAGTAACAGATACTGAACAATATAGTACCAAGAACTGAACGATGTTTGGTTGAACTCCAAGAAAACATGTCTGATGCCTGTTACTATGTATTATGAAACCTGTTACTAAACTGTAACAGTAACAGGCACCGAATGCGTAATGAGGAGAACGTAACTGGGCGGTTATAGTTGCTGCAGCCATCATCCAGTGGAAAGTATATTCACTGAATGTCTTGGAAATTGGCAGCCAGTTTGATTGAGAAATGTCGTCGCCCCGAACAGTAAAGTAGACGTCATTATGATACTCTTGAGGTGTCTCACTTCTGTAAAATCACGAATCAGTCTTCTTCAGAGCTCTATTCTAACACAGGATTAATTAATAAAATTTCCACGTTTCGAATAATTAAAGTCTACATAAATGTCTTTACTCCAGAAACTGTTTTCGTGACATAAAAGGATTAGTAAAATGTCCTAGGTTCATCAGAAGAAACGGTGGAACAGGGGTAGAGCGTTGGACAATGAAAAAAAAAATAAACTTTGACGGTTGTGTGTTCGAACCCCGCTCCAGACCTCTGTTTTTTTTCGCTAGTCAATACTTTTTTACTATATGCGTCCAGTAACAGGCACTATAACGTCTGGTACACGGCTTACTGAACGTATTGTTCCGTTCACTAAATACCTTTAACTAAATATGTTCAGTGGCCATAGCCGAACGTTCGGCAGGTTCATCTGAAACTATACGTTTGACTGCCTGCAACGTTCAGTGAATTTTTTTCTGTGTGTGGTTGTGTGTCCCAAGTGACGATCAGAAAAGTCTCCAACGTAAGCGACTGAACTACGGAGGCTGCGTATCCGGATGGAAGTAAAGACAGTCTTGAATGCAGTGGCCACAAATCCAGGCCTGTCGTTTTGCCATCATGTACGAATAGAGAATATTTTCTTCGTTATTTGTTATGTGCATTTTTTCTTTAACACTTTGACCATCGCTGCATTCTTAAATTTGTATTTCTCAATAAGTGTAATATGTCGCCTTGGAAAAACGCATATAAAGCAAAATCTATGTCATACTTGAAAAGGACAGTTGAAAACACTTCCCATTAACCCCCTACTACAACTAAATTAAATGTTCGCTGAAATATAGTTTAAATTTCAGTCTGTTTTCAACATGTATATGTTAACATGAAAAACATAGTTAATTTTATTCTATTCGCTTTTAAGTACAATTTTCATGCAATTAACTTAGAATCTATTACAGTTCAATATCATAGTTAAAATTACGGCACATTAACGTCCTATTAAGAAAATCAAAGTTTCTTTAGAATATAGATTGAAATTCTATGTGTATTCAACATGCAAAAGAGGACACACGATAATAGTTAAAGGCAATGAATTAACTTTTAATTACAAATTTTATTCCATAAATTAGAAAGAATCTCATGAGCCGGAATCTATACCACAGTTGAAAATAACAGTTGAATCCATGTTCAACTAACATCTTTTCAACAACATCGTCTTTGTTGAAAGTTGATTTAAAATTAAACGTACTTTTTCAACCGATAACGATATATCAACGAAACGAACAAAAAAAATCAATGTTCAAAACGTGCTTGTTTGCTACTGGGGTGGTAGCACTCCAAAAGTTACTTCTTGGTATTAAGAAATTCTGGGATGAACTTGCGATTTGATAAATGCACCTTCCTCTCTTCGCGTATCCAATTTTTAAGATTCACGATCTTCCATTAGGGTAAAGAAAAGTACAGATTCTGTACGCGCCATAAAACAGTTGCCACCCCCTGTGAATATAACTTAACTCAGCCACTGGTTTGGTGTGCTGGCCTGGCACAGGAGCTATATTGAAAACTTTGCCATGCTTGCTGCACCCCTCTTCGAGCTGTTGAAAGCTGGAAAGAATTGACAATGGACAACGGCCCATGATGAAGCAAGTAGTGGTTAAAGACATGTTGCTTTCCTTTTCTGATTTCTCACGTCTATTTTTAATACAGACTGATGCCAGTACTCAGGCAATTGCGGCCTGTATGTATCAGATCACTGAGGAAGGTGAGAAGCGAGTGATTGAGCACATCAGCCGTACTCTCAGCCCCGCCCGAGGCAAACATACAGTAACGGGACTGGAATTACTGTCTATCGTATTTGCGACCAAAAGGTGGGAAGGATACCTTATGGGTCATCTGTTTACTATAAGAACTGACAAGTATTTGCTGTACGTTGACAAGCACTGCAACTGGAAACAACGTCTCATGTGGTGGTCACTACAACTACAGAAGTTCGATTATCGTGTTGAGCATGTGCCCGATGTACAGAACGAGTTACCAGATACATTAACACGTTTGATCTCAATTACTGTAAATATCATCGTAAGGGTTAACACCTTAAATGTTCTAACAGAAGATGTAAATAATATATCCGCTGAACAGCTAGCTGTCATACAGCAGCGAGACTCGGCTTACGTCAACATCATAGCTGTATTGGCTAACCAACAAACCATAGGTAACAGTCAAAGTAAGAGAGAGGCGAACGCAGAGTGTAAACGTCATTGTAAAACGCTCTGCAATCTAGATAACGGCGTCCTGCTTATTCGTGACTTCCATTTTTCGAATCGTTGTCTTGCATGTGTACCTGCAGAACTGGTACCGCATGTTTTGAAGTCATTTCACGACGCTTTCGGATATTTCGGGAGGGACAAGTGTTTATTTCTGATTTCCAAGCCGTTCTGGTGGCCTTCCATGAACAAACAAATCAGAGTACGTCTGGAGTTCTTCCTTGTCCGGGACACCAGCTGTGATAGGTGCCTCCTGCAGAAGATTGGAGACACATCGACCTTGAAGGAATTAAATTAGAAGGAGACGCCCATTCCTACCCCTACTTCGAAAACAAATTGAAGCCGAAAATGGCCGCCGCCCGGTTTGTATGTATCGCGGTCCGCCATATTGCGTTTGGAATAAAATTGAAGTACTGTATTCACCATAGAGTTAGGAAGAAAATAGAGAGAACATACATGACGTCATATGAAGCCAAATTCTGTTCATCGGCAGCCATCTTGTGTGGCCCCATTAGAGGCCCTCTATACCGAGTACTGTGAGGATTGCCTTTTTCGATAGAGGATGAGCACACCTGAGAGAGGCAATACTCGGAAAAGAGGGTATCTGAATATGGGGCCACACAAGAAGACCGAAATGCCTCGTCCCTTCCGTCTCTTGACTTCATTCCCCTCTCCACAAAACAGCCTAAGGTTCCCTCTATTTATATTCCTAACTCTATGGTATTCACAGACGTGCAAATAATCAGTTCATTCTTTATGTTTTTTATGTGAATTTTAACATAGTTATGAGTTGTGTTGCATTTGAATACAGAAAAAGGTGCAAGAAGAAGTCTCCTATTGTCAGGCAAGTGAAAGAGAAAACTTCTATCGAGATATATTATTTTAAATACAAATTGATCGCAGGAGAAAATTAAGCTTTTTTTTCTGCACTTTTCATTATGCTGGTTTTTGTCTTAATTCGAGAATTTAAAGAGAAGAATTACTGTCTTGATTTTATTCATAGTTTCTTGTTAATTAGAAGAAAACTGACTAAAGGAAATGTCAGTACTATTCATTATATTTCATTTGGTTTTGTATATTTGGGGGAAATCATTGTTTTTCGTTTTGCAGATTTCGATGTTCGCTCTGGAAGATATGTATACCCTCTCTACGGATTTTATAAGCACTGACAAATCTATTTGTATATTCAATCACACGACCAAACCTTCACGCGTAAATTAAAGTGGTTCTACAATTCAGTAATGTGTCATATAGCTTTGCACGTCATATGCCAGGTGTATGAGAGACTAAATTGTAACAAAATATTTTCGAAAGGAGCGAAGCTTTTCGAAGGCTATTCCTTCTCGCACGTCTCAACAAAGGGAAGGGGGAGATTCGTGCACAGACACAAAATAATGCGGAGTAAGCGAAGGTGGGTTACAAGAGGTTATGTCTCATCCATTGCATCTTGCTAATCGCCATATCGGACATATTCTAATTCCTACCACGGAGCCACCGTAGCTCAGTGATAGTGTTGGCGTAGTATTCAGGAGATCGTGAGTTCAATCCCAGCTGCCGACCATCCTGACAGGTTTTTCCAATTTTTTTCCTCAGGCACACCAGGATAAATGCCGGGATGGCACTTTCAACTTAGACCCTGGCTTATACCTTCCACCATTCTTGCCTCTCTTCTATCCCAGCCTGAGCCTAGATGCCTAAAGACCATAAATAAAATTAAATTATCTAATTCCCGCCCTTCTGCTACTGCAAATAGTTCCCTCTTCACCGACACTTTTGCTTTATTCTCTATTTATTCGAGACGGCAACGCTTAAATTTTTCAATATTAACGAATTCCAAAAATTCTTATCTTATAATTTCTTCAGCAAATTTGACCTTTTCGTTTACTTCTCTACGGAACTTAACCCGGAATTAATAACTAACTTTTCTAAGTTACATTGTAGTCAGCACTTTTTCCTGCTTGAATTTTTTTTAATTACCGGTATATATATATATATATACCGGTATTAACCTAGGTATAATGAGCATATGACGGAAAATTTCACTACAAAACGGATGTCTGGCTTGGTGTTGTGAGCGATATTGTGAATTTTTAGTACGTTCTTAACATTACTTCCTTGTCGTTTCATCAATACTTACTGACTTTAATGCAATTTACATAAATTATATAAAAAGGTCCTGTGTTATATTTGTGTGCTTGGAATGTTGTGTGCGTGTGAAAATGGAGAACAGTAATGTCAAATTGCGCTATATTTTGCAATATTATTACGACAAACGGAAAAAAGCTGCGCAGGCGTGTGAAAAAAATTGTGTTGTGTACGGAGAAGGTACTTTATCAAAATCTACTGCGCGGAAATAGTTCGCTCGCTTTCGTTCTGGTAATTTTGATGTGGAAGATGAGCCACGCTCTGGTCGTCCAATCATTGAAAAATCTGATGAAATTCTTGAAAAGGTCCAGCAAGATAAGCATATCAGCAGTATCGATATTGGTAGGGAGCTAGGCATTCACCACAAGACTCTGTTGAACCATTTACACAAATCTGGCTACAAAAAGAAGCTCGATGTATGGGTTCCGCATGAGTTGAGCGAGAAAAACTTGATAGACCGAATGAACATCTGCGATGCGCTGCTGAAACGCTATGAAAACGAGCCATTTCTGAAACATGTCATAACCAGTGATGAAAAATTAATCACGTACGACAATCGGAAGCGTAAAAGATCGTGAAGAAGGGATGGTGAGCCGTCACAAGCGTTCGCGAAGCCCGGATTGATCGCCGAACAAGGTGATGCTGTGTGTGTGGTGGGACTGGAAGGGAATCGTCCACCATGAGCACCAGTTGGTCAGATGATTAATTCTCAACTCTACTGTGAACAACTAGAGAGATTACGCCAGGCAATTGAAAGAAAACGGCCCGAAATGAATAATAGGAAAGGTGTTATCTACCATCATGACAACGCCTGACCACATACTTCGTTGATGACCCGTCATAAATTGCGCGAGCTTGGCTCGGAAGTTTTGATGTATCCACCGTATAGTCCAGACATAGCACCCTCGGACTATCACTTGTTCCGATCTCTGCAGAACTCTGTCAATGGAATTAAGCTGGTTTCACAAGAAGCTTGTGAAAACCACAGAAGTTCTTCACCGATGGCATCATGGCTCTACCCGCAAAATGGCGAAACATTGTCGATAATAATGGAGCATATTTGGTTTAAATAAATTCATTTGCATCCATAAGAAAGCCAGTAGAAATTTTTTTTAAAAAAAGCCACTAACTTTTTCCCAGACCCAATAATTTAAACGTTCCGTAATAAACAAATGTAAGTGTATTAACATCAGATTTAGAATTTCAAGTAAATATTATCTGTATGAAGTACATAAAACAATAGGGATTTCGTGGTTTTCTTCCAAACGCAAGATGGCGGATGGCCGCACTGCAAGATTGATGGTCGGCCATTTTTAGCTTCACAATATGGCGGCCCGGGCGTCTCCTTCTATTCTAATTCCTCCATGACCCCGACTAGGTTCGTAGGCTCACCTACCACCTCGATAACTGGAAACATTGTGAGCAAGCGACACCACCTATGACGGATAGACTCAAAACTCTCACTCTCATTTGTCTGGCTATGGATCATGAAGTGTCATAGGACAAGCCCGTGCGTGCCGTGAGGTGCGCGTATTGAAGTTGAAGAAGTGTCATCGTTTTTCACAAGAACAATAAAGGTGAACTGTAAGGACGACTAGAAATAACTACAAAAACTTCAAGTGTTCAGAACACTCAGCTAAGTATCAGTTGCTGTGACTTTGAAAGAGCACGTGTTCCAAACACGTGTGGTCATTCAAACCCCATGATTTAGTTCCACCTCATGGTTGAAGTAAATCCTCTCTCTCTCATTGCTGGTTGTAAATAGTTGAGCAAGTTTGTAAATACATCTCAGCAGTTCATTCGATTGTTTCTGCCCAGTGGCGTGCTCTTCTATTCCTTTTCCACAGGTATTCTTCTCTCGTAAGCCTGCTCGCGTGATGCCGAGCAGTAATGAAATATCCCCAAGTGCAATAACCCTTTGCTTTAGCGAGCCATTGTACGACGATTCGACCTTGGCAATACTGATTTTCAATCTAAAAGTGAATTTGTTTGTACGCCCGGTCACAAGGCTTTTAACCATTCTAGTCGAAAGATTTTATAGTATATTAACGGTAACAAAGAAAAAAAAAAGTTATTTGAACCATCAGCAGAGTTGGAAAATATATATATATATATATATATTGGCCAGTAAATTTTGAAAGTAAATATGTCTTAGAATTGCAATAGTGATTGCTTCCATAATAGTTCAATTCTAACAGTTGGTTGTTTGGTCATCGACAGCATTTTATTTCTTTCTGTGTACCGTCCTGAAAACCATTGAACCATAAGAGCAGCAGGATAGACACAGTCATATCAGGTAGTCAAAATAAAAATGCGAAGAAATATGAAAATAAATTAATAGCCTCAAGTGTGTTCGTCAACAGTAGATATAACTGATTTGAATTGTATTTATTCATCTCAGGCCCAGGCCCAGCTAGACTAGGGCTGACGGAGAGGATATTGGAAGGTAGTACCTATTTCGGATGTACTATGATTATCACATTGAAGGTTCATAAATAAGCTTCTAAAGTATATTATGGATTAAAATATTGAAAATGCAATAGAACTTTAGAAGTTGACTCTTCTCTCCTGAAGAAAATCAAATGGAGGCAGTAATTCTGACAAATTTCCTGTCTCGGGGAGCGGGGTGAAGCCAAAATTGAGTAGTTAGAACGGTTTACATAGTTTTGCAGTATTTCTATACACTTTTAACCGTAAGGAACAGTTAGGGGTGTTGGGAAAATGGAGTTTAGCCAGAATTCAGTCAAGTGAAACCCCCCCCCCTCTTGTCCCCCTCATAATTACGCACCCACATTCTCCGAAATGGGAACCTTCAAAATTAATGAACTGAATACTTACGTGCTGAAAACACACTCGTCCATAGTACCTGGACTCTAAGATTGTTTTCCTTATATCATTTTGTTTGTAGAAAGTCTTATATACTTGCAAATGATACCTTATCGGCTTTTTGCAACTCCTTAGTTTTCACTTATTATCGGCGTTGAAAGCATGCAGTAATTAGTTTATTTTCAAAACAGTTGTTTCCTTCCTTATCGTGTTGGTTAAAAGTTATATACTACGATAGAAGGGTTTATAGAAAAACGGAAATTCTATTTCCTTGTAGTGCCCCCCCCCTAAAAAAACAACTGTAGGATACTTGTTTGAGGGACCTGTGATAACCTATATTTTTTATTCATCCAAATTTCTCATTAATATCGACGCTAAGCATAAAATTTTATTGTAAATTTTATCATGGTCATTTCCAGCGGTATAAAGTAAAGCTGAGTTTCAAATTTGGTCAATAGAGACCATTGATCACGATTGAAAATTAATAGAGATCGTGATTGAAAATTGGACTTGAATATTGCTACACGGGTACGAGCAATTACAGAACAATTGTAGCTCCAGGCATTTTAAGGAATGGTAATGGTAATAATTCCACAAATCCGATTTCTGATCTGTTTGATAAAAGCTCCTTTGGGTGGAAGACTGGTCTTGCTCAACAGGAACATTAAATGTTTTAAACTGTACGTCCCCGTCTTTAGAATGTGATCTGATTGAAGGTTATGGCAAGCCACCACTGGTTCATCTTGCTCCGGGACAACACCAATTATCAAGACGAAATTCCAGTTCTATATCAAATCAAATATCAAAGTTATATACACAAAACCTTGCTTGTACATAGTTCAATTTTTTAGCAGAGAATTTACCGTATTTACTCGAATATAAGCACCCCTAAAAAATTGGGTCGGTTTTGAGAATTAGTTTATTATACGAATCTAACCATTCCCTATATACGATCACTTCAGCAAATTTACTCATGGCTTGTCATTCACAGCAAAACCAGTAACTCGATGGAAGTCTCTATCCAATAGAGTTAACAGGTCCTACCTCTATCCATTCTATATTTCAGAGGTTTGGAGACCGAGCCTCAGATTCTATTTCTACTATTTATCCAAAATTGTATTATGCGACTATGCGCCCCTCAAGAATTTAAGCCCTACGTTTTTTAGTGTGTGTGTGTGGTGGGGGGTACTTATTTTCGAGTAAATGCGGTAAAATAAAAAGTTTGTCGATGATCAATGCCTCAATGCTCAAGAGCTGAATGAAATTGAGAACAGTAAACACAAGATGAAGGAACAAGTACAGTAAATGGTTCTGTAATTACGAGAAATGTGATCTAATTGCAACATCCCTGTCTATGGATAGGCAGTGGGAGATCCAGGTACGGGTTAAAACTTAAAGTGTTCTGATTTCTTTCATACACCAGATGGATGTTGGAATATCATCTTGAATTAGGGTCAGTGTTCTTTCACGGACAATTGCAGCAAGTTTAGGAAAAAAGACTGACTGCGTTCTGAGAGGCTGCAGAAACACACAAACTTAAATTTTCAAGTTTTATGAATTTGGATGTTATAAACATTCAACATCTTTCGTCCAGGTCGGAATGGGGTACGAGGAGGATGTGGTATGTAGGTACCACCCCGGCATTCGCCTGATGTGGATGCCCCCCCCCC